>JACCGJ010003801.1:0-57143 GCA_013407085.1 Atriophallophorus winterbourni | reverse complement strand
TAGTTGGGATCAAAAAGGTGTCACTGACAAAGGGATAATAAGCAAAGCAGTCTAAGACATGGGCCAATACTTCGCTTCTTGACAGCTGTAAAACTAAGCAAGAATATCAGAAAATATAGATTTCCGGTGTCCTTCCCACTAAGCAAAAGGGAACGTTATCAACTGGACATGGTTCATAGACGGGTTAAAACGAGTCAAAGGAAGGAAGTTAATTCCTAGTGATGAAGTAATGCGATGGCCAGACCTGTTCAATTTAGAATGTTGATAGCTGCATTACGATAGGTAACAAAGATTGACCTTGTTATGTTGGCTTAGGATAATGCCTATTTCATGACTGGGAGCTAGGCGTAATTGAAACCTGTTTTAAGTAAACTCGTGTTTAGAGGTCTTGTTGTTGTGGACATATCCACAATATACTCGAATCCGCATAATTGAACGAAACCTAAACTCCGAGTTGGCCCCAAGCATTCATAAAACTCACGTGTTATTATGAATGTACCGAATATATGGTTGAAAATTTTAACTCACGAATGTCGAGGTGCCAATTGACGTCATTGTGTAAGGGTGGCCAGACTGACTTGGCTCAATCAGACATCTAGCAGTGTTTGATTAATCTTGTATGTTGTCAAGTGAAGTGGCGAGGAAAGCTCGTTATGATGGGTGCCAGTGAAAGCCACAATGAGGCTATCATGATGCTGCTGCTCTACTAGGTCACAACACTTGATTGAATACATGTCTGATTCGAGGAACTCATCCTATCGTGTATGCGCCTAATGTTCTATAGTCTCAGTAGCTTTTTAGGTTTCAACCATTCTCATCTTTTTAGGATTTTTATCACGTGATGGTTGTATGACAATTAAGCTTGCTACCGGTGTAATGCTGATGATGATTCAATATGATCCAAACCCAGCAAAAGGCGTCAGAACGAACAAATGGCTGAGAAATGTTTTCAGTAGCTAACACATACGTCAAGTGGGTTTTCGTCAACAGCTGTTTACGTTTGCAGAGACAAGCGAAAATCGATCGTAGAGGTAACGAATGAAGCATGTGTTCAACTGAAGCCATTAGCAAGAATGAGATTCACGGAAGATAAGGCAAATATACACAAGAGTCGAGAAGGACACAAGACACACACATGGTGCGAAGTGAGAAGGAGAAACCGAATGGATGGCAACGTAGAAGCGGAAGTAAACCGTTCAATCGGTGGAACATGTAAAGCCCTTTCGAATCAAGCAGAGAAAAACGAAGCGGAAAGAAAAGTAGACTCAAATCACAGACAAATGAAAATCGATCCACGTCAGGAGACTCAGAGCGTGACTATTGATTGAAAGAAAGACAACACATGGACCAATTGCAGTTCAGGCGAGATGGGCGCTCAAAATTGACTCCGGTCACTCGAGGTTTGATGCTTCTCATCATCAGGCGAATCAGCAGGATTCGAGGTCTCGCAAGCTTGTTTGTGTTGTACTGCAAACAAGTGACTACGTCGACGCAGGCGAACGTGTCCGGAAGAGATTAAGACTTCGGCGTCGTTCGATAAACTATCAGAGCTGTTGATAACAGCCCCAGTTGAGAGTGATACGGTTGAGGTTACCGGGGTGAAATGGCTCGGAACGACCGAAGATACGGTCTAGTGCAAAAAGTAAAGAAAATGTAAGTAGTTCACATCTAACGGAATCGTGAAAATGGATGAGAAACATTGTACGAATAAAAGATTAACCTCACCCATAGAAGATTGTACGTAGAATTTGTTAAAATTAAATCACCACTGTTCTTAGGTTCAAGAAAAGAGCCACGAGTAGAATTGTGCTGTACAACAAGAGCACAGTTTCTGGGCACTTGAAGCTCGATGATGCATGGGGCGAAATGAATGCGGCTCTTTTAAAAGCATTTACTACACCAAGTGACCATGCTACACAAAAGACACGTTTTCTAAGTATGTACGATGGAGTTTCAACGCACTATGTGTGTAAAAAACCACGCAGCATATTATCCACGCCACTCTGGCCATAAACAAGAGAGATGATTAAGCTCAGACAGTAAACGAATACTCACCATACCATAAGCAAGGACTATAATCTTTCTTATAGAGAATTCCCAAAATAAAATATGTCGCAGACGCAAAAGCTTGCTCACACACATCGTAATGTTAGCACATTATGAATAGCCGATCGGGCCTTTTTTCGAAACAGAAACAACAGTGGCGTAAGACTGCATATTCCGGAAACAGGAGCGAGGAATAGGAACGAATGGTCTTAGTATTGCTCTCAGGGTTATACTCATTCGAGATACGCTGAACAGTAATTAAATCATTCATTCAACTAATGCAGATAACCTCGCGTTAAACAACGAGGTTGATAAGTACACTGACAGAACTATCATCTTGTCTTGTGTGAAAACCCGTGCCTGGGGTAATATTAATCTGACTGTGGAGAGAAAGATGGCGGTATACAGCGCATGCGTACTACTTTACTGTATGGCAGCGAAACCTGGACCATCCACGTAAGACACATGCTTTCCGTTTACGGAGCTTCGGTCGCATCTTGGACAGATTGTGGTATAGAGTAACAAATGTAAAGGTGATTACTAAAGCTGGTCTATAAAGCATGCTCACACTACTTCGACAAAACTGCCTATGCTGGCTGGGCCATGTACAGAATGAGAAAAGGTCTTATTCAAAAATATCTACTTTACGGAGAGTTGAAATCAGGAGGTAGACAATCGGACAGATCGCACTTGCGGTTAGCAAAAGATGGGTGAAGGCCCTCGACATTGACTCCACGAGTTGGGAATAACTTGCTCTTGACCGATCACTTTGGAGGCACTGTGTGAAGCGCATTCTTTAAGCATCATAAGAGCAAATACTGCTATCGGCTGCGGAACGTAGGCGCAAATAAAGACGATCGATCGAGCATTGCCTATCGAGAGAGCTTGCTGATACTGAATCGGACTGTCGAATCGATCGCAACTGCCCCATTGGCAGATATTAATCGAACGCGCTTGCATTTCCACACAGCCCTAGATTTATAGTGTTTTACGCTTTTAATTTATCGTGGGTATCAATGGTTGAATGGAATAAAGGAAACGAAAAATGAAGTAAAATAATGTGCGATTGTAGGACATAATAGAAGCATCGATCGATCCATCCAGGCAACAACCGACGTGGATTTCTGGACAACTAACGAACCATATCTTACGGGGAAAGCACGCACCAATCAATCAATCCATCGATTCTTCAACCGGCGTTCGCCAAATTTACAACTTGACAGTTCAACAAACCGTGTGTAGACAAGGTACAATAATCAGTTTTGTTTGCAAAATATAAGCCATTTGAAACGAACCCCTAAGCAAACTAACTCGGCAAATGCAAGTCAAATCATCTTGAATACAAACTAACCGGATACAATCCAACATTATCCACGGAACTTGAATACGCGTCGTGCATCCAGGAATGTTTCGTGGACCCCACGGGAGGAGCGCTAGGTCGAGTTTGTCCTATAGAACATCGAAATGAATGTGACTTTCCGGGCAAATGTTGAATGCCGGTTCGGATGGAACCTACAACCGAAGGTGGCACGATACCTCGCCTGGGACAAAAGCAGCCTGGCGAACCGCTGGAAGATGAATCTCCATCCGAATGACAGCCGTGAGAACTGGGCGGCGAATAGCCAATGGACAGTGGAGAAGACGTGACATCGCTTCGGCTCGTGGACCACACGCCAGTGTGTGGAGCGGTGGCATTCGAGCACGAGGGTGAATGGGACCCGCCAATTTGCGCCGCTAACATGGCACGATGTTGACGTTCACTCAGCTGTCTTATCAATGGCTTCTCTATTGACCTGTAAACCGCGTAGTGGAGATAGTGAAATTGGGGTTTTGTTGGTTCGGTTTAGAGTATCGCTTAATAATAACTTCATTATTTCTCTCGGCTAAGCGGCATCCGATGGAACTAAGCTAATAAATTTTCTGAAAGTGTAGTATAGACGGTGAATGAACTATCGATCGAGCATCAATCAATATCGATAGTAAGTGCATAATGTGATTATCGCTCACTGTACAAACTTTGTGATATTCATTCATTCGGTCAATACACGAGTTCAGTAACGGTTGTGTTCTGTCGAACCCACGGCTGGGCCAGTAGTAGTAGTAGTAGCAAATCACAGATATAACAGAAAGATGCAGCAATTGTCAACATATACCAAAGCGGTCGAATCGTGATGGACTTTAATGAGACCTTTTAGATTGAAACGGTCTACCCTCTGCAAATAACGGATCAACGAAGACGGCTTATTCGATTACTAAAAATAGTATTCAAGCTAGTGTACCGGACGAACACAAACATGTCTCACCCCATATACGGCGAAAGAAATAGAGAAAGTTGGAACGCGTGTTGTTAAATTATTCTAACAAGTCATGATGGATACCTACAACAAAAGCTTAACAAAGTTCAGGTTCCACTGGACGCTGCAGTACACGAGATTAAAGTTGGTAAAATAGAACTGCCATGTCACAAGATTTCCAGAAAACGTAAGTTTGTTAAATGTTATTCGTATTAACAAAAATGCTCATTACCATGCATTTTCATCACACAGACACCCCACGACCGGTTTCGTGCTGTTTGCACTCAATCAGGTAGGGACAGTGGGATCAGGAT
This sequence comes from Atriophallophorus winterbourni, assembly GCA_013407085.1. NCBI lineage: Eukaryota > Metazoa > Platyhelminthes > Trematoda > Plagiorchiida > Microphallidae > Atriophallophorus > Atriophallophorus winterbourni. The sequence goes on along the minus strand of JACCGJ010003801.1, from coordinate 52,489 downwards.
CCGCATACGCTTGAAACAGTAGAAGAATGGAAAACAAGTTGTTCATGTATGCCACTTTCCCTACCTGATGAGTGCAAACAACACGAAACCGGTCGTGGGTTGTGTGTGCGTGCATGCAAATGAGCATTTTTGTTTACGATCATGGGTTTAAACCTATCTATATGTGTTTGGGCAAATCTGACCGAATAGGTTGGTCGTACCGACCTTATCTAACAGTGGCATACAAGCGTAACTTGTTATTAATACTGCTCTTTACTTTGTCTTCTGTACGGTGGAATAGTCACCTCCATTTATGTTCCGAATCATGTGTAAACTCGCCATGAAGTTTCTAGGGTATGTGATGCAAGCGTTCACTTTGTGTTCGTGCGACTGCATACCTCTAGCTCGAGGTAGAATATAAGGCGAGTCAAAAGGGTGATGTGCTCTAGCTATCCGCCTACGGGAATTCGCTCCGGATTTCTCCTCACGGCTTTCTATCAAAGCCTTCCTCGCAATGGAATATCTCACAAGGTGAAGAAATTAAAATCGAGAAATTTCTTTCCCTCGATGGAGTGCCACCACTAAGAGACGAGTTCAATTTGCATGGTACAATCTGGTTTCAAGGAGCCAGTCACCCGCCTTCACACTTTCCTGTTGTTCTTTCTTCCTCATATCTGACTAGTCATGGGCAACCTGACAGTATCTTAGCCCACGTGAGGTCTCTGACAATGCGGCACGTTGCCTGGATCAGGCTTGTGCTTTCATATCATACCATACCTTCACCCCTTCTACTGTCAGCAAGATACTGAAAAGCCACTTTCGGAGAAAATAAAACAATAATCAGCTGCAAGGAGTTCGCAAATAAAGATGCTTTGAAAATCCAAATTAAATGTGAACACAAGCGGAGCGGTGGTATGATTGACAACCTTGAACAGAAGTAGAAACATCGCGCGCACACACACACACACATGAAGTCAGTGGAATGCTTATCCCAGTTACAAGCCAGCAAATATTTTTGGTTGCCTCAATCCACGAGGGTCGATAAACAAGACCATAAAGCTATGGCGAGTTACCGCGGTAGCTCATTACTCATCATCCACCGTGAAAACTTTGCTCAACAGCGCATCCTAGTAATAACGGAACATTTATCAAGAATCACGTGGCGATAAAACAAATACCTCGGAGTTTGATAAAGAAAAGCACAGAAAAAAATATGACCCCGTTGGGAGTTTCTCAGGAAAACCATTTTCGTCATGAATGATTTTATCAATGTAGCCTCATTCGAAACGAAATTTTAGCTGACGCTATTGTAATCAGCTTGGATGTCCGATCGTTGTTATGGATTCTCGTAGGCCAACAGAACGAGAAATACTGTAAATTATTGATTCTTTTGTTGTTAATTAACGTCAAGCATCAAGGAAACAATGTGTTCTTGTAGCAATTTGTAAGGTTACGGCTGAATTTCTATCATGCGGAATAAAGAATGCCACAGGCATAAAGTGCATGGCGATCTGATACAAACGCTACAAAATATGTAGTCTTTCTGAAAATACCACGAGTGCCTGTAAGCTAAAGAAAACGCTCAGCGTGTAATCATCTAAAAACCAAGAGGACCGAACAGATTGGTTAAAAAGGCAGACAAGAAGACTTGGGACCAGACTGGATGAATAACCATTCGTTAACGGAAGAAATGAAAGGAAGCTACTGTCAATAAATATGAATTGTGAGGAACCAGAGATTGATTGAAGCAAAAATGTAATCACAACTACAGAAAAAATGTAATGTATTGAGATGTTTTTAGAGACCTGACACCTAAAGCTAAAGTTTAAAAGCACCTATCAACCAATGAGTTGTCGTCGTGGAACTGAACCACAAATCCTAACCGCAAGCAACCCGTAAACGAAAGAGGATGCGTGTAACATTGAGGATTTGAAGGATCATTAGACGCGAAAGTATTTACGTCAATGGTAATATTTAGCTTGACGAGAAAACGTTTGAAATTCACAATGCAAGCTCAGCGAACGCTCAGTAAAAATATCACGAAAGGTGGAACATAGGAGACAGGTATGAGAGCACAAGCCTGATCCAGGCACAGCCAGAGACTGTACGTGGGCGAAGATACTCTAAGGTTGACCAGGCCTAGACAGATATGAGGAAGAATAAGAACAGGAGACGCGGAAGGCTACAGTAGGATACAACCGCGGTTTTACAATGAAGCGAAATTCAAACTGACCTGCGATGAGCTTGCGTGTAAACGACGTTTGGGTGACCAGATGTGGCAGGTGTTGATGTAACTGTGGAGGGTGCAGGCATACCAAAGCGATGAGCCATGACTAGACCGTAGTTTGAAGGAATCGCCTTTGGCATCTGAAATCCGAGTGGGACACCGGACTCTGATTTGGACAAATCTCCGAGAGACGAAAACGAGGAAGGGGAACGCCGTGGGTTAACTAAACCGGCATTGACGAAGGTGGCAGACAAGGAGTCGAATGCGATCGGAGGACGGGGAACAACTGGTGACAAGGCGGGCTCAGCATGACGATGGCGTGACTCACGTATCGTTAGTCGGCGTGCAGAATTGCGTAAGAACGGTTGGTCACTTGTCAAGGGTTTGGGGAACTTTGAGGAAACCGTGACGCTGGTTATTAATCTGGGAGTGGAATGCCTCGAGGTAGAGTGCTGTTGATGTTCTGGAGCGTGGGTCCGTGAGATAAACCTACCAGACGGTCTCCACGGTCCGTCGGAACGAATGTGACTATTTTGAATCGGTATAGTTTGTAAGCGCAATTCGGAACCACGCTGAAAATCGGACAAATGAATGAAATACAGTCACAGCGCCTCGTGATGTAGCGAACAAGAATTACAAGCTCCTTGAAATAAATCCAAATATTTTATTTCTATACGGATACAACAAAACGTACGCAGAATAGCAGTTATATGTACAAGTTCAACGTGGACGATTTCAGGTAGTACATCTAAGACAAAAGGAAAAAAACAAGACCTGACTCATTGACACGATAATGACCACAAATAGCTTAACCCTTTGTCTACGGTAATTGGATATAAGTATTTGATGATATTGTTGTGTTATTCTGCTTAATTATGGCATAAATAAAACACATGATTAGGTTTTATGGATCAGATGCCAGAAGCCGCCTGATAAGTGCACTCCGATGGTGGCTGAAGGTACCGACGGGAGCTACTGAGCAATCGACTGCTTGTTTGAGGTGGTAACTAGAGTTGCCGTCAGTAGACAAAGGGTCAAGAAATTTGAACGATGTATCGGCTTGCGAAGATGGAACCATGAAACGAATTAATAACCGGGAATTTATTAAACGTTTATAACACTAGTTTACTTTTGTGCGGGCTAAACAACCAGACAATAGCATAATGCCTACATGACATATATAAGCTTTCACGACATCTTCTCTGATTCCGAACTGAAAATACAACGAGTAGACGTATTGGACTGTTAACAATACGCCAATGATTTCATCAAAATGCTGTGCGGTGCTGGTCATCTAATTTGCACATGACTTTTTGTGCGACTATCTAATCCTGGAGGATGAGTGGGCTTCAATGAAGAGTCTTGGGAATTCGGGTACAAAGCGGCGTCCCCAACACCACTCGGCGTTTGCTCGAGTCAGCTTATCTAGCCTTGGCACAACCAAGTGCAACCTGCAAGGCAACAGGGAGTTGTCAGAAAGAGGTGGTGTGCACCAACTAAACGTCTACGAGACTCTGCTCGTTTTTTCATCAGGGTTTTCTCTCGAAGCCTTTCCCGCGATCGGGTATCCAACAAGACAGCGGTTTGAAATCAGGGTTTTCATTCCCTTAGATGAAATACCCACCCAGGCTAACAAACTTCATCTGCCCGAAGCAAACTGTTTTTCAGGCGACAATCACTCGCCGTCGCCCCTTCTCCTGTTGGTAGAAGCAGTTCAGTCGGACTCGGGGAGCTACTAGTGCAGGCCTGAAGCTGGATTTGGCTGTCAGAGGCTACTTGAGACGCGCGCCATATGGGAGCATTGTATAGACAGTGGGAGCTTATCCCCACTGCCACCCCGGCAATAATAACCTTCGGAAAAATTTGCATATGAAATGAGACCCAGCACAAAATGGAAGAAGAAACCGATGTGGTGATTGTGTAGCTACAATCGCTGCTGCAATAGCAGGAAAGCTGACATAATATTTCACACACATGTATAGTACAATCATATTTTTGAGCGAGAAAAGGATGACTCACTTGTAGTAGGAGTCTGACCACTTGAATATGCAGCATCCCCGAAACCGGAATCCCATTCACGCTGGTGATTAGGTCGCCTTCCTTCAGACCTGCCATTGCTGCGGAACCCATTTGATCAACACTCTGCACCAAATGGTGCAACGTATACTCATCGGATAAGCCGAAATAGACACGAATAGCGCGTACCGTGAAACCGTAGCCAGTCTTACCACGACGAATCAAAACGTGTTTCACCGGACAGTCAAAAGAGAACTGTGGCTCTCTGGGATCAAGATTTGGCCTCAAGGATGTGGTAGGCAAGTTAATCCGTACAACCGGGGCTTCTGATGACACTGTGGAATGATCGCGACAAATCCCAGATACAAGAGGAGCTGTGCAGGTAGAGCTCGGATGATCGAAAGCAAATTTTTCAGGAGTTGGAAGTTGTATTGCTGCAGATTGAGTAACGGGTTGGTCGGATGAGTGACAAATGAACTTGGGCAGCAAAGGCGGCTTGATAGAAGTAAGCGAGAGTGATGAAGATGACGTTGAAGACGTGAGCTCACATGAGTGTGAAGAGATCTGAGGGCTAGGGATACCTGGGTTTTCATAGGATTCCGCGACAGAGACTGGAAATGAGGCTTGAGTGCATGAAATGTGTTTTATTGTGGTTATTGATTCCTGAGGTTGTTCAGGACAGGAAGTGGGAGCAGGATGCGCTTTCGGGGTTTTTACACGGAGCGTCACAACATCGGTCATCGTGCTAATTGGACCGAGATCAACAGCATCGCTGGCGGGTACAAATTGTGAAACTGGCGTCGTAAGTTCGTTCTACGGGAAAAAGAATAAAAATGATATGAAAAGTAGCATTCGAGTTTCCGACGAAGTATAAATACTAATATAAATAAAAAAGAAAGCCAAGCAAGCTTAACACCACATTCTGTTGGCTTAACTTGGGCGCGGCCAGGTGTTTGCGTAAAAAAGCGAATCTAGCGTCGAAGGAATGATCAAGAAGATGAGCTGAGCAGATGGATAGGACGCCCCTGGGACGAAAATCCAGAGGACTCATGAGATTAGTAACGCATGGTTGTAGATGAAGCCGAGAAATTTTCAGATTCGTTGATTTAGAATTGTTTTCAAGCACGATTCTATCTAATGTCGTTTTTTCACGAGCCGGTTTTCCCAATCTTACCATACCTAATAACGTTCGGGGTAGCCCTAGTTCCAATGATAATTAAATTGAGCGAGGTCACAAAGGTTTAAGCAACTTAAACAAACATGAAATCAAACACATCGGACTCACCGGTGGCTCAGTCGTTTGACGCTGTGAGACATCAGTTTCTGTACCTCCAAGATCGATAATGGGATGATTTTGTGGATGCTCCACGGGACTTGGTTCACTTTCTTCTGCATTGCTGCCCGCTTCACTTAATCGCGCTTGTTCCAATACCAGGGAGAATCTTGGCGAATATGAGGTAAACGATTGAAACACGGTGGAAGCGTTTGGATCCATTTCTTCATCACTTGGAGACTCAGCCAGGGAGATCGGTTGAAGGGATGGATCGTTTTTGATCCTATGAATGTCGTTTTGTCCAGTTCCTGTATCAAGTATGGATAAATTATGTAACATCTGTAATGCAGATCGCCCAGCAGCAGACGCGGCGGTCAATGTCATGCTAGCAAGTTCCGTGTCTTTAGAATTTACTGTGGTAATTGTGTTTGGTAGCTGAATCGCTTCGTCTTGTCCAGATGCTCGACGCATGACTCCCTTGCTTTCACCGGAAGCTTCCGCGTCACTCAAACTGCGACATCGTCTTTCGTTATTTTTGGACAAGTTCCGTTTTTCACGCCCGAGGCGGGAAGCTGCTGGTCGACGACAAAGTGGTGTGCTTGTAACCGAGTGTTCCGAGAGTAAAACATTTGATTCAGGTTGTCGAATACCAGATGTAGATGAAACGGAAGGCGACGAACGTCCGCTGATGGAGGCGGATTGCGACGCGTAATTCACATCCTCATCGCTGCCCACGTCATGCTGGTATCGATCGGTACGTGGGTCGAAGTAGGATGTATCCTCTTCGTGCTCTAGGTGAGGAACAAATGCGGCCTTTTGCCGCAGCAAATTGTTCCAGTCTACGGCAGGTGGTTTTGTAAAAAATCTGGCTTCTTTCACTTCATTCGCATCGGTTCCAGTTCCCAAGCGGCGTAATGGATCACGTTCGAGCAGAGCACTGATGAGTTCCACGGCTTCATCAGAAAGACGCCATTCTTCCTCTTCGGGCCATTCTATCGAAGCTGAAATGCGACAGAATAAAAAGTGACGAATATTACAACGAAAACGTGAAAATAAGCAAAGTCAACTTCGTATGAAAGCTCGCACGTCACATCGAATGAATTTCGTCATACAGCCTGATGACGAAGCGTCTTCAACAAGCAACGGGAGCTCGGCAAACACGATCCGAACAAAGTAAATGTTATTACAACCTGCTCATGGCGATACTGTTGTTGTTGTTGGTTTTTTACCTATTGTGCTACACTGCAGCGCCTTCAGGCCACCAGGAGAAACTTTTTACCAGGAATGCCAATGCATAGAGAGCGGACTTAGTACATTATCTTACGGGTCAGGTTTAAAAAAACTAATCTTACTCATATGGAGGAATGGACAAACGGTTATTTTATCCTACACATAAGCATGGTTTTCTGACCCATACACTTTTAAAAGAGCAACGGCCGCCACGCAAGTGGAACTGGCTAGCATTTTCTGTTTTATTGTCAGTTAGTGAAAAAAAGTCTATTGTTGGCCAGGCTTGACGAATGCTTTCACCTTGGTAACTGTCAACTTTAGAGGCTTTGCATTTCATCATTCAGTGTAGCAAGTAGCCAACCTGAACACAATCAAGGGGTAGATTATTTCTATAAATGTGGCAACAATGTACCAAACATCGGAAGTCTAAACAAAAGCGGCGCTACTCTCGCCAGATGTTTTTTGTGCCAATTTTGTTCCAAAGGCAAAACACAATCACAAGAAACATCAGTGAGGACAGAAGTGGCTGCACGCAACATTTTAACATGGTACTTTATGCTGTAACTAAGCCACGTAGCCTTTACTGGTTCGGATCAAGTAAAACGAACAGAAAGACAAGATCAGTAGCAGAAAGAAGAAAGTGACTTTATTCGTGTACACGAATTTTTAGCAATTAAATCAATTTCTCCACCATATCAAGAAAAATTGAAATGTATGAAAGAAGCCTGATCCAGGTAAAGCGTCGCACGATAAATACTGCACGTTGGCCAATATACTGTCAGGTTACCCAGACCTAGACAGACATGCGAATGAAATTAGAAAATTGACGAGGAGATCACAATATCAGTTATCAACTCTTCAACTTATGAAACAGCCATCGATTGAGTAACCATGTATCGAGCGAGATAAAGGACAAAAGAGTTTCTGAATTTATTAGTTATTGAATAGCGAATAAACTATTGGCTTCGGGTGGAGGAAAAACATTTGCAGGCAACCAGGGTCTTGTTCAGTGGATACGCTTTCCGAATGGGAACGAACGTTAGGTTAAGCGCTAATTGTTCGTACCAGCCACATGTGTCCAAATTATTAACTGAAGCGCAAATGACTGTAAAAACGTTTCCTACCATAAACGTAGAATTTTAGTTAGAGATTTAAGTTAAATCGAAAAGAAAAAAATTCAAGTTGAAGTTTGCTCTCATTTGAAGATTTTCCTCCAATTTGTCAAAACATGTCGTTTTGACACATTTTCACAATATGGCTTTAGAGGCAGCTTAGACCAAAACGACTTACTTGGTTTGACCCTATGCAATCCTAGTAGAGCAGGGGGATGCACTAGCAGAAAAAAGGATCTCACTTCTTTGCCACACTTATCGATTGGGTGAATGGCATTTTGGCGAGCTTCGCTTCGCTTCACTTAACAGACAATCGTGAACTTAAACTCTGACTAATCTAATTTTACGGGGCTGACACCCATAGTGGATTATTCGGTTTCATTGTTAACCCGTGTGCCTGAACTGCTCTTACCATTTGATTTCCGTTCAAGTACAACGCTCTAGCCCATTCAGGTACAGCTGATAAAGTATCAGAAATTAGACAAAAAGATGGCTTCAGCAACACTGGATTTCGTTTTTGAGTCCAGTATTTACTCCTTACTTCTAATAAGAACAGTTGCAACATGATTTTGTAAACCATTATTGCGGGCCATGAACAAAACTTGACTGTTATTGGGTTTGAGGAGTGCGCTAGTTCGGCACTAACTGATAAGCGATTAGCAAAAAACCAGAAAAGCTAAGTCATTGCTTTACGAAAAATCGTTGTCAACTTCGTGAAGTTGCTTATACACATATCGCACGATTAAAACCGAGCACTAATGAATAAAATAAACAAACGGAAGTAATAAAAAACAAGTGAATTAAGAGAGGAAACAATGTCATTGGTTGCGCAGATTGCCAACCAAAGAGCAAGTGGAAACACATACCGGTGACAATTTGAATGAAGAGGTCTTCAATCGACTCCCCGAAGAACGGAACACACCCGACAAGAAACTCGTATAAAATGATACCCATGGACCACCAATCTACAGGTTTACCTGTAAGGAAATATTAATGAACAATCATCATCATCATCATGAAGCACAAGTCTGGAGCCAGACAAAGTGCCAAGCAATATGAAGCAGGAAAAGCAAATAAGCAAGCGCGTGAAAAAGGGAAAGCAGGTAAGCGGAATATGCAAAAGCAAATGCGAAAAAAGCTGCTCGTTTTTGTAGTTTCACTGCATGCGATTTTGTGATTTTTTTAAATAAAATAATACCGGATTAAAAAATATGACACGATAAAATACACTGCCACCGCTGACTTTGGTTTGCTGCCATATCTCGAAAGGTTTTTAGCCAACGATTAGGTGGATCTTTTGGACCCCACCCAGGCAAACGAATACGCAACCCGATCGATTCTCCCAGGTTTTGCGAATAAGGCGCGATACGGTAAACGGTGAGGAGGCATTCTTAAAACATGTCCCAACCATCGCAAACGAGCAAGCATCAGCATCTCGCTTGCAGACATCTAAGTTTGTAACGCGATACTGCCACCGAATGCGAGCAACCCTACGCAGGCAACGGGTGTCAAAAACAGAAAGCCGACGGACATCTTCCGCTCGGAAAGACCAGGTTTCGCGGCCATAAAGTAGTGTAGCACGCACCACTGCGTTGTACACTCAGTATGGAGTGAAACATCGCGTCGACGCCACAGGTGGCGAAGGTTAGCAAACGCTGCACCCGCTTTGCGAACACGATGTGAGATCTCGTCCTCGACACTACCGCCAGTAGAGATACAACTGCCAAGGTAGACATAGCTGTCGACCAATTCAAGATTAACATCGCACACAGTTAGGTGTGGAAGAGAGCCGCTCCAATCCTGGGTAAGTGTTTTACACTTGTTAGTCGCAGAGCACATGCCATGCCTTGAAGCTTCAAGTGCGAGGCGGTCAAGGGCTTGTTGCATTATCTGAGGGTCATCTCCCAGAAGTGCGATGTCATCCGCATACTCTAGATTGGTAACTCTCTCACCCGGCAGAAGTTCAACACCTGCGCCCACGAGACCAGCTAAAGCTTTCCTTAGAACATCGTCGATCGCGAAGTTAAAAAGGAACGGCGAGATAGGGCAGCCTTGCCGCACCCCGCTGGAGATATTGAACGAGGACGACAATTGATGGCCGATGAAAGATAGTGTCAAACAGGTAAATGAATTTCATCGCATAGATAAAAACAAGCTGCAATTTGACACCCCAAGAACCATTTAGTTATATGGAATTTGAATGTCAGCAGATTGATCAAGTGGATAAAACCTATGCTGGATGTGTGTCAGTGGGGGTAAGATAAAAAATGAAACAGACAATGATGAGCATCTGGTTCGTGCAAGACTCGCGTTCGCCTACTGAGCCAACACTACATGGTACGTCAACCTGGCCCTTAAATAGGTGCACCGAAACGAGTTCAGTGCAGTTGGCTGAATGTGCATTGAACCAGTACAGCAGTTACCAAAAATGAAAATCATGACATAGATAGCAGCCCTACAAAATCCTAGTATCGCTTCAGTGACCAGCGAGAGGATTTAGAATCTGAAAACGTCATTTCGCTGTCTACACAAACGACAGACACTTGACCGAATGGGTGTTCTTAGACAATTTCTGAAAAGTGGACAAATCGTCAACTCTTTATAAAGATCCTAGGGTGGAACCTACAGGAAAAAAATTAAATTAGGTGAATCCCACAGAGTAATCCGGGCATTTCGGGAAATTATGCTTGAGCTTCATCCCGACGGTACCCAGGTACAAAATGAGTACCGACAGCTAAAATAGTGAACGCAACAGCTCAGTACGGGGAAATCAAAATCTATAAAACCGTGTCAAACAACCGGAGATAAGCAGTGGTCTTTTGGGTCCCAGCGGTCAGATTAGGAAGAAAATAATTCCGCCTGTTGCGTTACGCATTCAGGACAGTAGCTTTAGCTCAAACTTAAGTGACTCGTAGAGTAGTCGGTAGGTAGTGGTTCGTTAAATGCAGAAACCTCAAAGGGCAAATGTTTTAGTACAAAATCAAATTATTTGCCCCTTTCGGTAAACTGACCCCCTCCCTTTGGACTGAAGTAGATCTATAATGTTTTTTCCATCAAGCCGAATGAAAAAATTCCCAAAAAGTACCCGCGACAGGGCAGTTCAAAATGATGCGAATCGAATTAGCTACTTACACTCATCTTCCAACCACTAGTCATAAATCTCAATAGCGCGATGATCATATTTCAACCGGTTTGCTCACATAACCTTCGGTCGATGTCGAACATGCACACACCTTAAACACACGATGACTTCTCAATCCCCGCAGGTTCACGTGCTTACAGACCGATCATAATGTAACAGGCTCTTCCACGAGGTTCAAAGCAATATACAACACCCGATCAAGTAGCATCAGCAGCACACGCTGAGTTTCAGCTTTAAGATGACGTAGTACACCATGCATTCGATGCGGATGGCCAAGAGCCAACTTCTCTCAGGTAGCAGGCTCAACGCCGAGAAGCTTTATCTCTTTTACAAACGCTTTTGAAGCATAAGTACTGCTTACCCGAAATGTAGTTTCAAATTTAAACTTTCCAGAGAATAAATCTTTTATACTAAGACCGTTTTTCGTGTAACAGATATCACCCAGCCAGTGTATAGTATGAAAGCACAAGCCTGGTCCAGGCAAAGTGCCGCACAGTCAGAGACTGCACATGGACTGAGATACTGTCAGATAGCCCAGGCCTAGACAGATATGAGGAATAAAAATTAGAAATGGTAGCGAGACTCCAGCGTGTTTCAGCATGCAGCTCACTACCGATGGCCAATCAATTTATCACGATGTTAGCCGCACAGCACAGAAATGCTGCACAATTGCACATCCGCTATTACAGTAAGTATGAAATCACAAGCCTGATTCAGGCAAAGTGCCGTACAGTCGTAGACTACGTGTGGGTTAATACACTGTCAGGTTGCTCAGGCCTAGACAGACAAAACAAAGGGGAAATGGCAGTGAAGTTCTACCGTGCTTCCGCGTGCAGATCACTACAGGTGACAAATCAATTTAGCACGGTGTTAGCTGCTATGCTAGTATGCTATGAAGAACAGTTTTAAAAAGAAGTTATGTGTTCGTTACCTTGATCAGCCACGATATATTCAAGATGCAACGGACATTCTGTAAAAGGAAAATATCCAGCTAGCCTTAGTTTTTGTTACGGATTGTCCAGGTATACCATCGATTTCATCTTCACGGCTAGCTTTCGGTTGCCACGGAAACTAGATTCCGAACGGGATACAATGACAGTTGCTCTGCCGACGCTCTTATTGATAACAGTATTTCGCGAGAGTGTTTCCGCAATATTTGAACTTAACGTGTTCGACGATAATAACGACGGAAGACAATCCAGTCATGTAAACAAGAACGGCTGAGTTTTAGCATCCATATTGCGTTCTCGGGCAACTCAGATTGAGAAACAACGCGCGTGTACGTGAAAAACCATGCTCTCGTTTTAAAGCGCACTTTAGCAGCAGAACAAACATGACGCTGAACAGTATGGCAATAAAAACACATTCTTAAGTTTGACGCCTCAACGAAATTTTTGAAGGGCAACCATTAAACTGGACTGAAACCTTGATGCCAGAGTTGAAAGGCCAGTTCACCCGACAGGAACATCGATTTCATAGTTTTTTGATAGCAGGTATGGCAGCGAAAACCGCCAAGAGGCTGTCGGGTTGAGTTCACTGTATTCGATCGGATAAACGTTCCACTCGAGTTGTAGGTATCTCATCTAAGCACCTATACATGATTCAAAGGATTTGCGTGCCACGTTCGAATGACGGCACACATTCGTTTCATGTATAAAACCATAAGCCGGGACCCAGACAAAAAAGAAATGATTCAATCAGATGGCGCGTGAAATTTCGATAGAACGAAACACTGAGTGTTGTGTTGCTAAACCAAAATACATATTTAAGATGCTTACCGTAGCCTTGACGCAAAATCACCTCCGGAGCAATGTATTCCGGGGTGCCGAAAACTTGTTTGTCTCGGAACATTTTGCAATCCTTGTCCAAATCGAGGTTCTTCTCGTACAAATTGGTAGCCAAATTCATCAGTCCAATCCGAGATAGACCGAAATCAGTTAGTTTGATGTGGCCCTCGTGGGTGATCAACAAACTGCGCAAAATACAAAGCGAATCACGAAATATGAGCAACAAATATCTCAAGGAATCACCCTGGGCATAACAATCACAATAGTGAACAGAAATATCATTTGGATAAATAGGGAGGCGAAATCCATAAAACCATAATTCGACAACGATTCACAGCGGCATAGTTCAAGGACAAATAATCATTATGCATGGGCATCACTTGCGATGAAAATGTTATACACGACGACAAAAATTAAAAAATAAGCCGATAAAATGCTTTATATCAATTACGACGCGGTTCAGAATGCAGCGAATTAGGTGTTGCCACGATACTGCTGAGTAATACAGTTCTACGAATCCTATAAAAGAGGATCTAAATGGAAAGCTGTGGAATGCGTTCGGGTGGAATGTTGTTGTTGTTGTTGCGTTCGGTGGAATTTGTTTGTTTGGAGGGCCTCCGTCGGTCGATGTCGACATGGATGTACATCACAATCGCGTGATGTTCAAGTTTTGCAGCTTTTTGAATGACTAAACAGTCCGATTCGGGAGGAACAATCTCTCCCGCAGCGCTTGCAACGAAGTCAGAACTCGTTGTATTGCATCAGTTGCACGCCGGCGGCGTGATATGCGTTCAGCAGCCAGAGCTGTATTTGCTCCTCCCCAGCTTGCAGACGACGCTTTACACAATGCCTCCAATCTGAGCGTCAAGAGCAAGTTCTTCCCAACTCGCCGTGTAGAATACAGAAATACAAATACACAATAAAGTCAACTGAGGGATAACTAAGAGAATTAATATAACAACAGTAGGGAAATAAGCTGAAAATGAAAAACGAATTAATAATCTTACTGTCCTTACCTGATGATGGCAAACAGTCAGAGACCGGTTGTGTGTAGGCGCGGGGGATGTAAGCAACAAATTACTTTGATCATCCACGAGCGCTTGACTAGGAATCCCTATGTGATTCTGTGTTTGAACATCGTGGTTCATTATACGAACCCTATGTAACAGTGGCATTCAAGTATTACTTTGTTTACCATTTATCCACTGTTTCAAGGCTCACTGAACCTGATCTTATTACGGCAAACAGCCAGAAACTGGTAGTGGTGTGTAAGTGCGGGGGATGTGAGCAACACATTAAATCGAATAATTCTGTTCCTCATTCATTATAACATCAACATTTCGAAATAGTAGACATAACTAAAAAATAAGACTGCATAAAGACCACTGTAGAAACAACTCGGTTTTGATGTACGCAAACGCACCCATGAAGCATCGATCAGTTGAGAACAGCTTGCACGTGATAAGATCATATGGGAAAAGCACGTGCCGCTCAAGGTCGCAAAACTACCTGAGCGACGTAGCCAACTAGTTGCTTGAAGTTATTGAAGGAAATTAAATCGATATAGCGCAGCATTGATTTGCTGCCATACACGACTGAAGTATCATTTTCATACAGAGTAACCATTGAGCGAAAATAGAGTACATGCGCGCTGAACTATGAAAACGATAAAAATCTTTACGTCAAATGTTTAAGAAAAACGCCTACGTCAAAAGATTTATACTGCGATGAAAAACCAAGTAGCTCATTGGAGCGGGAATGCACATGTTTGAAAGAGAATACATTTGAAATTGCTTAAGAACCTCATAACCCTTTAATATCGATACATCGTAAAACCTAATGAAGAAATAATAAAAAAGGACTGTCGTTGTTTGCAGCATCCCTTGTTCACAATGCAAGATGCAACATGTAGGTTGAGCTGGAGGAAGACCAGGAATGAGATTACATGAACACCAGAAATTACAAGTTTTCATGTGCAACGATCAACCGGAAGCGAACTAATACTCGCAAGTGAAAAAACACGTCTACTCCGAGAATGTTTCGAGGCCTGACACAATGGATCAAACAATTTGTTCAATTGGATGACCCAGGCGCACCAATTCTACCACGGACTGGTTAAATCTCTATCTTTATCTACTAATCGATCGAAACATATTATATTGTCATCTAACACATCACTGTATCGGCGATTCTTCATTCCATTTGCCTCAAGATATCTCTGCCATGAAGATAATGCCACTGAACAATTGGGGACATAACTATCCGCTTGATATTCCGTGCCTGTGTGTATCTGGTGGCAAACCGTCACAAAGATAGAGGCCACAACGAAATATGGTGTTGATAAGTTTTTCGTTGAAGATTTATAGAAACTGTGAACATGCACGCTATGGCAATATGTGCAATTGTGCTGAATTGATTTGCTAGATGTACTGAGCTGCAGGCTGCAACACGTTGGAGTCTGTCATCGTCTGTCTAAGCTAGGGCGACGTGAAAGTATATTAACCCACGCGTAGTCTCTGACCATGCGGCACTTTGCATGAATCGAAGCTTGTGAATTCATACATATATAGGCTAATGCAACGCGTAACTAAGAAGTCAATAAAAACCAGAGAACCAAAAGATATAGATAATTGGTTACAGCTGGACCAAAACGCAGTAAAATGGAAGTGATGATCGTGTGGTATACTTGTTGGCACATCGTCTGTAAAGACTTGTGTGATAATAATAATAATAATCCAGAGGTGGTGGCGTGCGTCTCAAACAGCCTCTGACAACCAAAGCCCAGCTCCTGGCCTGCACGTGGCGGAACTGCTTCTACTGAAAGGAGAAGAGGCGAAGGCGGGTGACTGGCGCCTCAAAACCAGTTTGCTCCGGGCAGATGGAGCTCGTTAGCCCGGGAGGACAGTCCATCTAAGGCAAGGAAAACCCTGATTCCAAACCTCCGCTGCCTTGCGGCATACCCGATTCCGGGAAAGGCTTCGGGAGTGAACCCCTGAGGAAAAATCCCCGCTGCCTTGCGGGAAGACTTTTGAGTCCCCTAAGCTAACCCCCTACTTCGGCCTTGGCAACCGGGTAGTATGTCGCCTTCAACAAGAACCATGGAACCTACTTCAACCACCACTTGCTGTCAAAACTACCTTCGCTACATTACATCAAATGCCGATCCTTATATCCCACGCCCCTCAGTACCGTGTAAGAACGCACGAATGAACAATCTAAAGTCGAAAGTGGCCGAATTGCAGTTCGCAACAATCAAGAGATCCCGGGTTTTACTGACTCTAAAGCGCAAGAAATAGAACAGATTTAATCTAAAGATCTATGATGATGATGAAGAAGCAATTGGCTTTATTCGTATACACGAAATTTAAAAAAAATTGACGAGCAGGTCCCGACATCAAGTTACAATTTATCGACTGGACGATGTTTCTTGATTGATAATTTCCACATACGATCCCGTTTATTAGCAAATGCTGTAACCCAAAGTTTTGGGACAACAATTCCCGGCATCTCGTAATTCGTTCAAAATTGCGCGTTAATATTCAACGAAAAAAGCGGAAAAAACGTGCGGAGAAATTAATGTTATGCACGACCGATTTGGAGGCCCCGCAAACACTCGAAAGAAAATTAAATCCGAAAGGTATGCTGATTGATAGAATGAATAGCTTTATTTGAAATCATATTAGTATTACATTAGCTGAAACCGTTTCGTTTTCGCTTGAAATTAATATTTCCACACATTTTTCTTTTTGGATGATATCAAGTAATCTATTTGTTGTTAACTTTTTTATACATGTTTTTATGTAAACCAAGGACATTTTATTCCCCGCACGCTTTAAACGTGATATACTTTTTTCTATTTTGGAACATGGAATTTTCGCAGCGCCGGTTGGAGAAAATTCCAATGAATAAGGGATAAACACGATTGGAAAATATCTGGCAGGCTGAAATTTCGACATATATCATTACAACGCTAGATACTGCCGATCATCATCATCATGAAGCACAAGTCTGGAGCCTCACAAAGTGTCAAGTGCTGCCGATAGACGAAACTGAAGCTGTTTCGGATTTTAAAATTTGACTGGCAATCAAAAGTGTTCATAAAATTATAAACTTTATCTTCTGTTCGTTCATTGTATTCTAGAAATTTGTGTGAATAAAGTGATATTCTTGGCTGAAAATGTTCAGCAACTGAAGCCAATTTTACACGTGTAATTTTGAACGAATTACGAGATGCCGGGAATTGTTGTCACAAAACTTTTGATTACGGCATTTGATAATAAACGGGATCATATGTGGAAATCATCAATCAAGACGAACAAGAAACATTGTCCAGTCGACAAACTGTAACTTGATGTGGTGAAATTATTGTAACTACTGAAAATTCGTTTATATGAATAAAGCCAATTTCTTCTTCTTCAATCCCGTAGCTTTACTCTGCTCGGGTTCGTACATTGAGAGACGGAAAGAGCGCAGACTTTTTGAAGCTAATGGCACCGCACAACTTAAACAGGATGCGTATGAGCGGTGATGTATCAGGTTGCACCAATTCAGAGTGAAAATAACAACGGTGCAACTGGTTAACCTTGGCAAGCGTTGCAGTCTGGAGTGGTCGATACGCATCAATTCCACTTGGAGATTGGACACCGGCAAGATAATCACGAATTGACCTTTACACGTTGAGAACAAAGTGATTCACATCTAAACTAGTAAAATTCTAGTAATCGAAAGGATGTGCAATCGTGCAGTGCCTTATGCTGTGCAGATAACACCGTGTTAAATTGATTGACCAGAGGTAGTGACTTACTTGTCTGGTTTCAAATCGCGATGCACAATTCCATAATTGTGTAAGTACTCCAACGCCAACACGGTCTCGGCAAAGTACAGACGGGTCAAATCGACCGGTAAAGGACCGCCAATTTGTTTGAGCAGCGTCGCGCAATCTCCGCCCTCGACATATTCCATCACCATACACAAACACTTTTTCGTCTCGAACGTGCAACACAAACTGACCACGAACGGGTTGTCGGCGAACGTCATGATATCGCGCTCGGCAAATACTTGTTCCACTTGGTTGCGCAATTGAAGATGTTGCTTTCGAATTTTTTTCATTGCAAACCGTTGCTTGGTGATTCGGTGCCGGACAAGGTAGACGGCTCTGAGAAAAGCGGGTGACCACAAAGTAGATGATTAGAAACGAGGTCAATACCGTGATGAAGTAAAGAACGAAACTGGGAAAAGAAAGGTTCTGGCAAAGAGACAAAAATCGATTCATAATCTCGATAGGATATTGCAATTCGTTTGATAGTCATTTCTCATTGAATACCAGAAAGTGCGGCTGCCATTTTGTCCCGTCTGGGGTTACCGCAAGTTGACTGCGAAGACAAAGACGATGGTATAAACCGCGTGCGTACTAAGTGCTTTACTGTACAGCAGTGAAACCTGGACCATTCACGCAATACACGAACAGAAGCTGAATGCTTCCCATTTGAAAAGCCTTCGCCTTACCTTGAACATATCGTAGATGGAGAGAGTAACGAATGCTGACTTGCTGGTCTACAGAGCATGTTCAGCGCCATTACACAAGCTGACTATTCATATTGACAAAACATGTTTGTTCTATGTATACATACCCGATATTTATCATTCATGGCTTTTTAGATCATTAAAACCTAGAATTACCCTACTACCGCAGCACTGCTTACGGTGACTGGGTAATGTGTACAAATGGGAAAATGGTCACAATCCAAAAGATCTGCTCTATGGTGACTTAAAATCAGGAAGTCGACCATCGGGCAGTCCGCATTAGCGATATAAAGACGTTTGCGAAAGAGATATGAAAGCTCTTGACAGTGACCCATCGAGTTGGGAAGACCTTGCTCTTGACCGCTCACTTTGGCGGCACTGTATAAAGCGTCGTTTGCAACCGCAGACAAGCAGATACTACTCGCAGCTGCTAATCGTAGATCACGCCCTCAGTGTGCAATTGACATCGTTCGTCCGTGAACTGTCTATCGCCGTGAGCACGGCGGGAGAGATTCTTCCTCCCTAATGGGATTGTTTAGTCATTCTAAAATCTGGAAACAATGGCGAAAAAGGTTGAAACCTTGAACCGACTTTGGTGGATAAATTCACCGACCACCAGGGCCCGACTACCGTTGCTGACCCGTATTTCTTGACAACATCGAAGCAAGATAAATCCGCAAAAATATTCAAGTATAAGCATTCGGCTTTAGCAACCTAGCTTACAAGAGACATTGAAGTTACAAATTTCATTAACCCTACATATTGTGGAAGCGGATTAGCGATGAGTGACGAGCTTTCAGATGATTTACACAACATTACCCTCCGGTAACACACAAGAGCTGAAGGCACCGAAAAAACCGACAACGACAATTGCGAATCGGTAATAAATCGGGGTTCGAGCGAAGATATCCTCAGAAGCATGAAGAGATGGACAACGTGAGAAGCTGTCGTCCGATATACATTTAGTCAATGTTGCTTAAACGAGATCTGCGTGAAGAGGGCTTGAGGCGTACGGGTTGGCACGAAATCGATTAACAAAAATCAGATTGAAGAGAAAACCGGGACAGACATGTGCTTAATAAACGCGTTTGATCAATTGGGTTTTTGTGGGGTTCGTGGGTGAACGCGATTAGCTTTGGGATGAATCAGGAAGAAAATCATCGAGTGACTGTGTATCGCGGGTGTGTGTGAAGTGGTTAATGTTGGATCGATGACCCTAAAAGTGTCGATAAGAGGCCAGATGTTGCCAGCTGTCACACATTAGCCGATGTCGGGACAATAAACCGGAGATCGGCTGATTATCCGAGGCAGTTTGTATGATTAAAGGAATGTAATAAACGTTCGGTCCTCTCACCGGCTACAATATGATGGACACAATACATGGTTGCGGTCATATCGACGAAACAACAGCTAGCGTTGCAACCCCGAGGTAAGTAGGAAAACACGAGGTGAATTGTTTGACCCGAGAAAAACGCCATTTGCCGAGGAAATCAAATACTATTGATTAGTGCAAGCGTAATAACGTCGTCATTGAAACCACATATCGGAACACAATTGACGAGTACAATGCGCGGCGTGACACTACGAACAGACTAGTGACAGCGAGAGTAAACAAAACAAAATAGACAATACGCACCCATACGCTCCGTTGGAAATCAATTTTATGTGTTGAAAATCAGCTTCACATGGTGGCCTCTGTGGAACAGTGCGTCGTAGCGCTGTGTTAGCGGATTCAGACAAACTAGTTCTGCGACCGGAGCGTTCTGAAGGCGCAGTGCTGTCCAATGACTTTTGCCGTTCAAGGTCTAAAATGGTGAAAAAGGTTTCACACCAGGTAGCAACAGGGACATAATTAAAAGCAGGGAAATGATATAAATGCAGAAGGAATCACACGACACGATATCATTCTCTTGCCTATCAGGTAGGAGGCATCGGTACCAGCATCAAAAGGCAATAACGTGTATGGATGCTTGATTGCAGTACAACCACGAAAGAATTATACTCGAAAAAAATAGGATGAAGGGCTAAACAAACTGCAAACTCATGCGCCTACGTCTCGGATGCAGACAAATAACAATCACGCAAAATTAGCAACATCTTTGCAGATTTTACTGACAAACGTCTGAACAAGCGTTTCTAAACATGTCACTTGGAGGGCACACAAAGCCACACATCAATAAGATGCTTACAGCAAGATTGCCGATAAACACGCTTGTCAGATATGGTCCATCAACAAAGTTTCGCTATGACGAACTAGCGACAGGACAAAAAAGCGATTTGCAACAAATCGTGAACAACCCAGTAAACGTACACAACCATCAACATGTACCATCTAAATACTGTCGGTTAGCTTGTAAACTGATGCTGACAAGACAAGCTGAACGAAAACGTATGAACAATATGCGGGATAACGAAGGATAGGGCTTGATGAGCTAATGTTTAAGTGACGACACGTTATTCACTTTTGCACGTCATGCTTACTTGGTATGGTTTCTCTTTATCCAATCTCTACACTTGAAATAGTACATTTGGCCAAGTGGTCGCCCCGGGTTCCACTATTAAGCTACATTCAATTAAAAGTTCATGCGGACCGAACCACATTTGAGATAGTAGCTGCGGTACAAACTCAGATGAGAACAGAAAACCCAGTAAAAAGTTTTCCAATAAAGAAATTAGGGGTTGATTACCGAACTAGCCACAAACGCGCTTGCGTGCGCAAGAGACGTCCTGTTTAGTGGTCTCTGAGAGCAAGTGACAAATAGATAGGCATCAACAGACGTAGTGCTGTTTTTTATATTAAACATTATCGGGTGAGGTCGCAATAAATCGAACCAACCAGCTCAAAAATTTAATGGTGGTATGAAGACGGTAGCAATACATTGTAACGGTGTTGAGAATGCATTTGTTTCTATAGAAACATGCATGCTGTACGCGAACAAGCGCAGATAGTGCCGATAGTGATAAATCATACTAAACGTTCAAGTGAACTACATTTAACGAGACATGCACTGAGTGAAAATACGATCGATTAGAAACAAAATGCTACGTGTGTGTATGAATGGCATAGCGGAAGCTCGGTGCAACATCGGCATTAATAAACCAACTAGCAGCGCGCTTTTCTCATATTAGTTATTTGTATTGAAAATGGGTGTGTTTAAATTAATTTGATTTGCCGAAAATTGGTTTAAACGAATAAAGCTTTTCTTCTACTTCTTCAAGTCCGGTTCGGAAGCAACGTACAATACTCCGGTGATCAGCACATATGCTTGGTGTGCGTATAACTGCTCCTCCTCAGCTAAAGTGAGAGACAGAGAGCTAGTTCTTTCCACGATAAAAGATCATTGTACAAAAGTAGAAAAAATGACCACAAAACTTGAAAGTCTGAACAAGGTTCATGAATTGAGGAGTTATCAAATCGAATAAAAGTTGACCACCACAACGTTACCAGATGCAAAGCCCTAGAAAAACATCTATCTGGTTTATCACCGAACAATCGTAGACCACATTCTCCACAAGGTGCGCATTTTTCGTTCGAGAATGAGAACAATGTGCGATCACAGAGTAACAACAATTTCATACAACCTCCCTCCCACGCACGTTTCATATTATCTCACTAGTCGCGAACCAGGTTGCGGGTACCGAAATTATTTTCGTCTGCGTAAAACTTGGCACGACGTTCTACCCTCGCAATCGGATGACAATGGTAGCAAAACGACAAGATCAATAAAGTGTGAATACACACACGCACACATGTGATTCAATCGAAAACACATACCGCAAGAAGCAGCGTTTTCGCTTAAACCCAGTTTGGATATGATGTAGCGGGGCACATCGGCCGAGACCACCTCCCCGCGTTGCTTAAGGGAGGTCAACATAGCGGAAGATTGTTGCTTCGCTTGGCTTTCGGCGATTTCCAGCATTTGGTAGAATTCCAACGGATCGAATTCCAGACACTCCAATAATCGAGCCGGACGTGCGATGATGAGCAAAAGACGTTGCACCAGACCCACCACGACTGGGACCGATTCAGGCTCACGAACGCGAGTCTTCAAAAGAAACGCAGATTAAGTGACCACGAGAGAACACGGGGCTCAACAATTCAAGACATGCGGGTAAAGCGGCTTACATCCTCGATTAGTTTTTCTAAATTCTCCGTCATCTCGTAAAAGTAGCGGCAAGTGATTAACCGGGATAATGCTTTTTGTAAACAATCCTTGGCATGCTGCACCACCTGCCGATGAACGAATCGAGCCACCGCGGACCAAGACACGGTTTCGTCACGTTCAAGTTCATCGATCAAATTCCGAAGACGGTCTTGCATTTGAGCGGAAGCCTAGTAAGGGAGGCAAACAAAATCACTGTCAAATGATGTGCAAACACATGAGGTGCAATACAGCGATTCGGGGTGGAGATGCGTTTGAAATCAGAACCAGAATCACCAGAACGGAACATAGTTCCGGCTTAAATGACAACCGTCTGACCGATTAAAAATCGCCCGGAATTCAGAGGCCACGGAAACCGAAATCTGATCAGTGTGCAGGTGTGTTAAGGAAATGCTGACCACTTCGATAAAAGGAGTAGACAGCGTACACACTAAGGGACATACGTGCACTCTATACAAAATGTTCTATAAAAATGCGCTTTTGACATAAAATATAAAACCGTGGCTCACCATGCTTTTCTGCCTTCAGTAGCACGTATATTGTCAGGTTCAAATGACGTATAATCAAGCTTTCATAGGAGAAGTGATCTATAATCTCACGAATTCGTTTAACCATAGGCATTCAGGCACTGATGTAGAACAGCAATGTCACTATTAACGCAAATACCGTGCGGAAATAATGCGTAGAACGAAAATTTATATGTACAAAATTTACACAAGTGCTGCATGAGAAATTATATAGGACACCTAGCAAGAATTACACATTACAGTCTAGTCACCATTATCCTTTCTTATATATCAGTCTAAGAATGCACAGCCGGTAGTAGCCCAAATCACGTACAGCTTATGGCTGCGCGGCACAGTACCCATCTCCAGGCATAACTCCTGGGATGCACAAAGGCGGGTCAACAGACCACAGATGCACCTCACCTTCAGTGCTCATCAGGATTCTTTGGGCAACTTTAAATAGAAAAAATAGTTACTGCATATTCTGGATTATGTTGTTGCCTTAGGTGTGACAAAATGACGAAATGCCACAGATTGGGTTCTGTACAAACTTCACGATTACAACCACTGGACAACGCAGAACAGACACATTGCGTGTACGGTGGAAACGTGCGAACAACATCACTTACTTTTGGAAACCGTTCTCGATAAACGTCATTAAGTAGCAAGATCTCCTGTTCTCCGGATCCGGTATTTCTAAACGGACTAAACGTAAAAAAGTAAACTTGTGGTTTGAGACATCAAATTAACAAACCATGAACAATAATAAGGCAATAACCAACAAGATAACGATAAAGCCTTCACGGAGTAATAATGTGGAATGACAGGCATTAGCCGACTAACTGAAGCGCAGCACGATCACAAAAATGGGATAGAAGCCCTCAAAATAGAGAAAATAGCAGCTGGCTCCGTTTGGATTATTTAGTTCACCGATGTGTCGCATGAGACGTAATCTTGAAGTTGGCATAGATGTTATTATCAGAAGTAAGTTGCGTATTGGGATGTCCCATCGTAATTTATTTTCGAAAACTCTCAAAAGTAGGAGTGACGAGATTTCACAGCCCGAAACCAACTTGGTTGAAAGCATCAGTCATACAACAGAGCATGTAATACACTTAATCAAAGACAAGCGTTTATCCAAATAAACTGAAATTCTCACGGTCCAGGAAACAATGTAGAGGGAAATAAACAGGGCAACAAAGCATGAATAAACCAGACAAACAGCGATTTTAAAATCCGCGATACAGAAATATACACAATAAAGATGAGTACTAATTCACCTGAGGCTGCGCGAACGCTTTTTCAAGTGTACCGGGCTGATGCCTGGAGAAAAGTGGGCAACAGGTCGTTCAAATGGTGAATGAGATAGAGCACTGATACTCGGGGAATATGGTTGACTGGATCCACTCGTTCGAAAAGGTTGCGATATGTTTGCATCTAAGCTAAGAGGCGACGGTGTTCGCAGTGGTGTAGGGGAATCCGAAATTATGGCTGAATCAACGGGCGATTTCTTAGTTTGCGACGGGAAAAATCCCAAACGCGTCTCTTCGGAACATTTGCCGGTTGATACAGAAACAGCCGAGGGGCGAACAGTTGTGGTGACAGGGGAATTCGAAGCCTGCTGTTCAGGCCGCAAGATGGATGGGCTCATGGAAGAGGATGCCAGTGGGTGTCCGCAGACTGCGATGTACTCTTTGGAAGAGCATCGGCTTCTCTGGATACGGAAAACGAAAAGAGATTCACTCTCT
This sequence comes from Atriophallophorus winterbourni, assembly GCA_013407085.1. NCBI lineage: Eukaryota > Metazoa > Platyhelminthes > Trematoda > Plagiorchiida > Microphallidae > Atriophallophorus > Atriophallophorus winterbourni. The sequence goes on along the minus strand of JACCGJ010003801.1, from coordinate 27,783 downwards.
CACTGAGCGAAACACGTGAAAAGTAATCAAACCACACAAGAAGAAACATTCATGTTCGTTATAAAATGAAAACAGTGATATATGGGCAAAATAATGTGTTGCTCACATCCCCATCCCTAACACACCACTACCGGTTTCTGGCTGTTTGCCGTCGTCAGGTGGAGACAGTAAGATCAGGTTCAGTGAGCCTTCAAAAAGTAGTAAAGTGATAAACAAAGTTATACTTGAATGCCACCGTTACGTAGGGATCAGGCTTGTGCTTTAATACATACATAAAACGAACCACTTTACCACTGTTTCAAGGCTCACTGAACCTGATCTTACTGTCTCCACCTGACGACAGCAAAGAACTAGAAGCTGGTCGTGGTCTGTAAGGTATGAGGATGTGAGCAACGCAATACTTTGGTAATCCATAAGCGCTTTGATTGCTTGACCAAGAATCACTTTGTGATTCTGTGTCTGAACATCGTGGTTCGTTGTACGAACTCTATGTAACAGTGATATATGGCGTTTCGTACTGGAAAATGAAAATAGCCGTGACAAGCATTTTCATAACTGCAATATTATGCTGCAGGCTACCCTTCTCTGCGTAGACGCGAGTCTGTGATCCTAAGCTGACCTAGCCTACTCGGAAACGCAAAAAGCCAGCACCACACACAGGAGGTGGATAGATGCAGTACCGAATGTTCTGAACAAATGAGAAAGCACCAATGTGAGCATCATTCGACTGCGTTTAAGTTTGGAGGTTTTGTTAGACGGAAGGAGCTCAGCAGTTCTCCGGCATTAACTACTAGCATGCCTGCAGAATATCAGTTAGTGGACTGTCGGAAATCTGAATATTGAATGAGAGGAACCTGATCTACTTGAAATTCTTGTATTCACACGGCGATTTTGTATGATCAAATTCTACGAGACGGATGTCATGAAATAGATGTTTATTGTAGTGGTTAATCCTCATAAATAGGAAGCAAACATGAGTGGAACGCTTCTCACCCGAAAAGCAAGGGATGGGGGCTATTCGCTAAAAAGGTGAAGCGATCTTCAGATAGTCAAACAAAATATGAAAGAGAAACTAAAAGCTGGTGAAGAAAAAAGAGAAACAGTTGAAAACCACCTACACACATATCGTCACTCATACTGCATGTACTCGAATGGAAATTTCAATAAAGTCCCGCGAAATTTCAAAGGTAGGCGGTTATATAAGCATTAACGCAAACTGCAAACATATAATTGACTGAGCGTCACAAGAGAGAAATGACAGTATCACACAATGCATGCAATACGGGAGTCAACCGAAAGTGGAAAAAGCGGCCCCCGGAAGAATCCCTATCAAAAAACTACTAATAGAATAAACATTTCTTACTACCCAAAAAAGACTCATAATGACGCTAGGGCCATGTGAAAATTGACGATAAACGCAGGATTGAAGAATATGTACGACATACACGAATTCACAAACTTTGAGCAATACAGAAAAAGTGACCCACCGATATGTTGCTACCACTTTCCGGTGTATTGGTACCATAACCCGAAGAAGGCAGAGAAGCCAGGGACCACCTACGATTTTCCGCGCGACTAGAGAGAAAACAGAAATAAGTGAGCACAGGGGCATGCATGTATAGAATCGCAAACTTGATCCAAGCAAACTGCTACATAGTCATAGACTCCACGTGGGCTAAGATACAGTTAGGTTGCCCAGACATAGCATGGAGGACGTGAACACAACAATACATTAAGCACAGCGAAATTTTTCTTTGTAACGCCACTGGGTCTTTAGGGCCGGTTCCATTAGCACACAGTTTGAGAGCAGCAGTACCACTGGAGAAGGGTGTGGGACTGCCTTTTTCAATTCCACGACCACTGTTGGTATTCGTTATACACCTCAAGATAGTTGAGAGTAGAGCACTTTTTCCTAAAAAATACAATCACGGCTGGGGTGGAACAACGAAATTCTCTGGGTGTTGTAGCCAATATTCCATCATTGTCTACTTCGAATTTGGTACTTCCCAACTCTGCACTCCAAGCGGGGTCAAAATTGGCTTGAACGGAGTGCAGGTAGCCACATCGGAGACCGATTGCGAGGATATACTGAATCAGGAGTATGACATCATCTTTTCAACTTTCACTACCACACAACACAACAAGGTTTATTCGCAAATCAAGTTCTTCTCAGCTCGCGGGGTCAATGCCAAGAGCTTTCATATCTCTTTTGCAAACATCTTTGCGGTCTGCCCAATGGTCGACTTCCTGAGTTCAACTCACCATAGAGTAGATCTTTCTGAATACGACCATTTTCCATTCTGTAGACATGACCGCTCACATTGGAGGCATTGTATAAAGGGTCGTCTGCAAACCGGGGAGGAGCAGATACAGCTCTTGGCTGCTGAACGCAGATCACGCCTCCGGCGTGCAACTGATGCAATACAACCAAGTTCTGATTATCGATGCCAGCGCTGCAGGAGAGATTGTTTCTCCCGAATCGGACTGTTTACTCTTTCATAAAGCTGTAGAACATGAACATTCATGCGACTGTGATGTACATCTATGGTCGACATCGACCGACGGAGGCCAACAACTCCAAATCAAATAAACAAACACTCTATGAGGATGCCCATGATTCGGAGCCAATGCAAATTCAGATTGCGCGGAAGACAAGCCCAACTAGAGCAAATTTGGATTTTAGAGCCTTTATTCGCTTGAGTCTGTCTGTGGTAAACAAGAGCGAGGTTGGATGATGGTTTTGCATCCGCAACGTAGGACCCGGCCAGCGGCGAAAAATGGACGGTTGTATTATTGTAGAGGTGTGAAGCGCATTGGCGGCGAGCTTTCGGATGATGTGCCGAAGACGACCTGGCGACACAACACTAGTGCAGAACCTACAATAATTTGGGTTTTGGAAGAACCACATGAAAACGATTCCAGTGACAACATCCTCGGAAACAAAACGAGATAGACAAGGTCAACCGTTATTAAACAATATATACTCTGTCAAGGTCGACCAGAGAAGCCCAACCTGGTGAGGGCTTGAAATGAACCGGGTGGCCTCAACTGACTAAATCTAATCTCACATATCCAATGATATGAGCCATTATCGAAGATCCGGAGACGTCTTAATTATTCTTTTCTCTGAGTCAAGCTTTCATACTGGTATAACACGACAGCCCGAACGACCAATTGAGTTTCAGATGTTCCAAGTTATGAAACGCCTCGAGAATTTATACAGAAAACCAGTTTTTCAATATCGAGGCCGAGTACAGTGTCATCCGGTTGCTTGTAAGGCGGGAAGCGTATTCGAAAAACGAGATATACTATATAATCTATCCAAAATAGATTGAACATCCACCCTCGACATCATCATCATCATCATGAAGCACAAGTCTGGAGCCAGACAAAGTGCCAAGCAAATACAGGAAAAGCAGATAAGCAAGCGCGTGGAGGGGAAAGCAGGCAAGCGGAATACGCAAAAGCAAATGCACAAAAAGCAGCTTGTTTTTGTAGTTTCACTGCATACGATTTTTTTGGTTTTTTTGTTTTGTTTTTTTATGTAAAATAATACCGAATAAAAAATTATGACACATAATAAAATATACTGGCGCCACTGACTTCGGTTTGTAGCCATATCGCGTAAGGTTTCCAGCCAACTATTAGGTGGAGCTTTTGGACCCCACCCGGGCAAACGAATACGCCCAACTGAGCCTAGCGCTACGGTGAGTTTCTTCATCCCAACGCGCCACGTCATGGACTGGCCACCCGATCTTTTCTCCCAGCTTCTGTCAGGCTCTGCGAATAAGGCGCGGTACGGTAAACGGTGAGTAGGCATTCTTAAAACATGTCCCAACCATCGCAAGCGAGCAAGCATCAGCATTTCTCTCAGTCCGTGGCCACCTGGTCCTAACACCCGCTTGCAGACATCTATATTTGTAACACGATGCTGCCACCGAATGCGAGCAATTCTACGCAGGCAACGGGTATCAAAAACAGAAAGCCGACGGACATCTTCCGCTCGGATAGACCAGGTTTCGCAGCCATAAAGGAGTGTAGCACGCACCACTGCGTTGTACACTCGGCCTTTAGTATGGAGTGAAACATCGCGTCGACGCCACAGGTGGCGAAGGTTAGCAAACGCTGCACCCGCTTTGCAAACACGATGTGAGATCTCGTCCTCGACACAACCTCCAGCGGAGATACAACTGCCAAGGTAAACAAAGCTGTCGACCAATTCAAGATTGACATCGCACACAGTTAGGTTTGGAAGAGAGCCGCTCCAATCCTGGGTAAGTGTTTTACACTTGTTAGGCGCAAAGCACATGCCATACCTTGAAGCTTCAAGTGCCAGGCGGTCCAGGGCTTGTTGCATTATATGAGGGTCATCTCCCAGAAGTGCGATGTCATCGGCATACTCTAGATCGGTCGCTCGCTCACCCGGCAGAAGTTCAACACCTGTGCCCACCAGGCCAGCTAAAGCTTTTCTCAGGACATCGTCGATCGCGAAGTTAAAAAGGAACGGCGAGATAGGGCAGCCCTGCCGCACCCCGCTGGAGATATTGAACGAGGACGACAATTGTCCGTACGCTCGAACCCTGCCCGAAGTTTGGCAATATAATGCTTTCAAGATCCAAACATACTTCTCGGGCACTCCATGTCTCAGTAGACAGTTCCAAAGACTTTCACGATCGATTGAATCGAATGCCGCTCGGATGTCAAGGAATACCACGATAGTTGGTTTACGAAAAGTGTGGCGTTGCTCCAGTAACTGACGGAGTGTGAAAATTTGATCTATGCACCCTCGGCCGGCACGAAACCCAGTTTGCTCCTCACGGATTTGCTCTTCCCGTTTGGTACTCAATCGGTGAAGCAGAATGGACGCCAGTATTTTAGGAGCTACTGAAATGAGACTGATACCCCGATGATTTTCACAGGAATCGCGCCGTCCCTTTTTGAAAATCGGAGCAATTACTGATTCTCTCCAAGGGATCGGAACGCGTTCCTCAGCCCATATGTTGGCGAACAGCGCTTGAAGTTCGCGAACTAAAGCGAAACCGCCATCTTTGAACAATGACGGAAGCAAAGCATCAGCACCTGATGCCCGATGGCGCTTAAGGCTCCGGACTACACTGTAAATCTCTGATTGAGTCGGAGCCTCAAGAGAAATCGACCATGGGGTACAGTGTTCCGTATTCTCGAAATCAGTGGGTGCAGAAGGCCAGTTAAACTGTGCTTCAAAATGTTCTGCCCATCGCTCCATGCGTCTGTGCATGTTAAAAACTGGCAAACCATCTGCTTCACGTATCAACTCACTGATGCCTGGTCGCCCGCTTCCAGTTGTTCTGATGAGTTGGAACAATTTTCTGAAATTGCCTACAGCTGCCGCAGATTCCATTTCCGTAGCCTTAGAACTCCACCACTTTCCCTGTCGGTTCTCAAACTGGCAACCAGTTTACGTTTAATAAGCCTTCGTGACGCATCATGTATGCTATCAGCAGAAAGCAACCGACGTTGGTCCATTAATTGGAGAGAATTCGCAGAAACCCAGTGCTGAGCTACACGGGAAGTCAACCCACAACTATCCAACGCGGCTGTTTCCAAGGAGGTTTGAATCCCACTCCATTGGTCATCGATACTATTTTGGGGAACTGTAGACAGATGCAGACTCAAATTGGCCTGAAACCCTCGGAGAACCGGGAGATCGTTAAGCCTAGCAACATTCAACTGCCTTGCAACATTTCTACGTTTCCCACCAAAACGCATCGAGAGCTTAGCACAGACTAACGCATGATCGGACTCTAGACAGGTGCCCCAGTAGGAGCGGCAATCTTGCACACTCCCTCGCCAGGAGTAGCTGATAGCAATATGGTCAATTTGCGTGAACAAGGCCGCCGATGGAGATCTCCAAGTGGAGCAGTGGCGCTTCGAATGGCGGAAGTTAGTGCTGGCAAGGTACAGTCTGTGCTCTGAGCACAAGTTAAGCAATCTTTCGCCGTTGTCATTACGATGACAATCGAGACCAAACCGTCCACCCACGAAATGCTCGTTTAAGGATAGACGGCCAACACGTGCATTCATGTCTCCAGCTAGGACAACGATGTCACTCCTCGATGCAAGTCTAATGAGTTCTTGTAATCTTCCATAAAACTCATCCTTGTCACGTTCAGAGCTACAATTAGTCGGTGCATAGGCAGCAACCACAAACAGGTCGCGGGATTGGTTGCGAAATCGGCCTTTTTTGCACGAACCCTGTAGTCTTACTGCACAAAGGCGACTGTCGACTGGGATCCAGTCTAACAGTGCGACCTCAGCTCGCTCACTCAAGACGATTCCGACACCAGCTTGACCAGATACCATGGCATCGTCATCAGTGGACAAACGTAGATAGTGTGACTTACGTAAGTTAGAAGGGTTAGACAATCGTGTAACTGAGCTAGAGTTATGCATGCGTGTTTCCGACAAACAGCACACATCGACGTCGAGGCTATCAAGCGTGCGAGCCAAGGCTGCCTGCTGTCCGATGCTAGCTAAAGTCCGTACATTAAACGCCGCTAATTTGAATGGTACGCGTGGGCGGAAGAACGCTCTGGAGGCATTCGAAGCAGGCAAAATATTCGAAGTGGCTGAATTCGGAAACCTCGATGAACAAGCTGCACTTCTGTCAGGGCTAACCAAAGAACCACAAAACGGAAAACAGTTATTAAAAAAGTTTGCATGCAGTGTGAGATCATGTAAAGCATTTTGAGCAGAGAGCGTGAGAGCACGGGATCTGTCATTTTTACCTTTATTTTCATAATTGCTTGTGGGCGTGATACTACCCGGTTGCCCGGGCCGAAGTACGGGGTTAGCTTAGGGGGCTCCACCCGGAGCCTTTGGCTAAAAACCTGAACCACAAGGCAGTGGCTTGAGACTGAGTTTGTCTGATCTCTATCCATTGACCTTCCTGGTATGAGTAGCTCTGCTGGCACCAAAAGGCACCACCCAGTATAGCTCAATGGGTCATGAAGGTACACAAACCATCGCACCACGTTAAGGCCCAGTCTCAGCGCGACATAGGGATACGTTTGTCAAGGTTTGCATAGGCGAGTAGTCAAACGAAATTCGGCAAGACGGATAATCACGGCAGAACTTACGACGAAAGAGGTTCCGATCGAAGACGTGCAACCGCATGACTCTTAGTCGAGGATGGTGAAGTTTTTCTTTCTGGAGAAAATAACCAAAAAAGGAAATTAAGAGGTTAAAGTTCAAAGAGCATTTTGTGCAGAGAATCAGGTGAGAAATGGTGCATACAGATTAAAGCTGCAGTAAAAAGTAAACCATCAGGTACCTGATGAGGATTCAGCCACAGATTTTCCAGACACGACAGGAGCAATCTGTGTGCCATATACGACCTTCCTTTCGATAGGCTTCTCAGAAAATTGCTTCGGTTCATCTGCAGCACCGCCTTTGGAACCTGCAGCAAACGCTTCCGGCAAACTGTACCTACTCAATGAGCTACAGGTCGTTGTGACTGCTGATTGAGTAGGACTATCGAACCCAGGCGAATGCGATGGGCTAATTCGATCGCCCGACCACACAGTACCAGGGTCACTGTCACTGACGAACCCGCTTAACAGCACATTGCGACCGTGAAACGGAAACCGAAGCGATGAACGGTTGGGCACAGCTTGACTCATTGAGGTTTGTGACAAGTGTGGGACCGGTGATGTGGACACGTGCAGAGCTTGATGAGGCGAAAAACTGGCCGGACGAGTAAGTACTGGATTGAACTGAGAGTGTGATCCAGAGAGCGCAGCTGAAAGTGTGTGCGAGGTACTGAAGTTATCCGTTCCCCAGTAGGAACCGGCAGTAGAATCGGAACGAGATTCACCGTGACCAGAAGAATCGCGCTGCAAGTGACAAACGATAAGTGGTTGTAGAAATGCAGTGAAATATAATGACATCCTGAGCCATTTTAAAGAAGAAGAAAACGATGGAAACACCAATGTTTATCAAATGTGACACAGATTATGGTCAACGGTTAATGGCTACAATGGCCCAAATCCTCGAATATTCTGTCCAGAGGTTTCTGGCCACTGGGGCGACACAATACAAAAACGAGGATGAACTGGAAACCAAAACATATTACATCTAGATAGATCGAGAGTATGTGTTCACAAATTCATAAGTTCGTAAACTCCTTTTATACACAAAGTTGGGCATGATTCGAACACCATTGTGGTACACTGAAGTAGGGATACATGCTGCCCTTGACAACGACCACTGCTGAAACCAGACGGAAGTACGAGAAAGTAACACTCGAGGCTCTAACACTTGACAAAATACGAGATAAATCAAAGGTGTAAGACGTTGGTAAATTCAAATAAAGAAAGGGTACAATATCTGAAAACATATTTGAAGTCATTCAGGTAGAGCAGTTTTTGGTTAACTTTAGCTTCCGATATAGTAGATCCGCCAGACCAAAGATGATAGTCAGTAAACAAAACATGATAAAGCTGCAATCCATTCATAAAGTGTAAATGATCTTATCACAAAACAGTCCACAGAAATGGTATGGGTGTGAAGTCGTGCATATATATATCAAGACACTAGGGCCAAAGCTTTTTCCTGTCACGAAGCGGTAAAAGGGATGCGGCTTTATCCATTAGTAAATGTACCCAGTCTGACGAAGCAATAATCACGACTAACGTTGAATCTATGTGAAGTGCAAAAGTTTCAGAAGTGCGACGCTCGAATTAGATTGAAACGAATCTGTGAGATCAGGTCGGACATTTTGAAGAGTGTATTTCCAATCGCGTCATTGGACGCATTCGTTAAATTAATGAAAGCAACGAGCAATGCTATACGCATCGTTTTTTGACGTATCCCCACGAAAGCCGCGTCGAAATTCTGAGTAGGTTCTATTTGCTAGCTTTTATAATCACATCTACGAAACTTTATCAAACAGTTTATCGATCACAATCAGCAAACAAACAAAACCATCAACGACTATCGCTGTCGCTTCTATCACACGTATCCTTTCATGGCGTGATTTTTGTACAACGCATGCATCATTCGAAGAATAACCATCGCTTTATCAAAAAACCATACATTTCACAATACAGACAATACTGAATACTTCAGTTTGGTGCTCAAATCAGAAACGTGTGCTCGATGCAGAAAAAATCGTGTAAAAGGATAACAGACACAGAAGTTTTATCGGCTACAACACGATTCGTTTGAGCATATTTTCATAACGAAAAAGACGTCAATTGTATTCTAGCATCAAGATCGTGTTGATAATGACACGTTTTAGATCGGAGGCGAACCACTGACACGTAGAAACGTACGTGTGGAACAACAACAAAATACAAGATCTAATGTCGCGATCAAAAGGGACTTGATGGACAGCCCACCTTAATGGTACTGCTGTTTCAGTATCGCGCACAGCAGTATTGGATTACTTACTCATACTATGAAACAATGGCTGCGAAAGGAAAACTAAATGACGTCAAGAACCGTCGCTAGCAAAATAATGAATGACGGCACAGGAGAGATTCAACCAATGATCTTACGGAAACGACTATGCAAATTACCAATACCGAAACCGTCAGACGCAAATCAAATAAGACCAATATAGACCCAAGTATAACCGTGAAACGTTACAGGTTTGGATTTGGAAGTTGAAATTTGACAGGAATTGTTCAAGGCATACCAAATGTGATTGAAATAAGCTTAATCAATGAGCGCAAACGAAAAAGGAGACTGGTTGTTGTTTGAAGCTGTGGTGTAAAACATGTTGTTCTGGGGCCGAATATGATCCAAGAAAGATAAAAACGGACGAAATTGAACTCACCCACAACTGGTCTAACAACTTAACACAATCTACACGGACACAACATTACACGGTCCCATAAACCGGAAAAAAACTGAGGTTGACAGTTTATGTTAACGACAATCAAAGTCGATCGCGAAGGAGCATTTCAAGCAGATTCCGTTTGCGTCTGTCATATACAAGTACCTCGGGACTATACAACAAACACCTCCTTAGATTGGTTGCCATCAATAATGAGCTGGGAGCGAGAGCACGCCGCATTCTCGCTGGCTCACTCTATCTCCTCTAGTCGTTACTAGCAGCAGCACATGCGATTCTCCTAAATGAACCCGAAACTTTACACAAACTGATTGACCAGAGTTGGTTATTCTCGCTACATAGATACCACAGGCAAGGTCAACTCAAGGGTCTTTTCTCGACTTCAATTCTCCAAAAGAAGTTATCACACAAATGAAACGAAAGTTTGAACATACAAAGGGACGACGGTCGAAAAGAACCTGATATTTCTGGTAAACAATACAATGAACAGATGGCTGCATTGATCAGCGCAGCTTTGTAAATATTAGCTGTCTCAATTCTAAACATGATTGGCGGAATTCGCGCTTTAGTTAATAGATCAATTAAAACGAATTACGGTAAAATGATACATTCCAACGCGAATGGGTAATGTGAATGAGATCCACGTATATACGGATCGTGACAGTCCTGATTAAAAATATGCCAATTACAGTATAAATTCCAAAAGCGACAGGAAAGTTGGAGAAAGCCGGATTGAAGGTGCAAATACGGTGCAGAAAAGAATGACAATTGAAGCGCACAAATTGATTGACGTGCAGTATTCAGGCCTGGATAACTCGAAGTAGTATAAAAATCTGAACCAGCCTATACAATAGATACCATTGAGGGGAAGAGTTTAATAATCAAAGGGCGAAGGATAAAAGTAAGAAAAACAACAAAGCAACAATGACACCACAATGCGATGGTATATACTCATTTTGTGCCCACATTCCGTTTGCAATCAATTTATCCTGAGGAGTAAAATTGCCAAGCAACACAGGAAATAAGAGAAAGTTCACGTGGAAAAATTAAATAAAAAGCGTTTGAGTCTCAAGTCAAGGCAAAGGAAAGTTGTATCAGATATGAACCGTATCTGTGGCGTTGCTAGTGCATGGCAATAGTGCCGGCATACCATACATATACCGTTTATAAATTATATAGAACGTATGCTTGCTTGAAGAATCAGGTCACATAGTTTTGGTGCTAGCGATCGCATTGTTATGAAATCGAGCCTATTCAAAAACACAAAAGTGGGAAATGGAATCTAGCAGGTAATTGGCCAGTGTCGGTTGTTTAGGCTAGAAGCATTGTTGAGGGATGCAGTCGTGTTCGACGATATAGGAAAGGATATAGCATTAGTTAACCAATTTAACCAGCGGCTCATTTGCGTATATTGATGGTTCTTTTGTGTGAATTTAGTCAGACAATCATGCATCTAACAAATGCATAATCTACTTAAACAATGCCATGCCGTGTGAAATGATTTATGTATGGTACGCTATGAAAGCACAAGCCTGATCCAGGCAAAGTGCCACACGCGGGCGATTTATGTATTCGCAAATTAATAAACAAAATAGCACAAAATGGTCAGTCTAATTCGAATCGAGTATCATTCGATTAGCCGCCGAGGAAAGGTTAGGCGTTGACAAGTCTATCGGAAAGTATAAAGCAGATTAACAAAAATAGAAAATGGAAAACGTAAGGAAAGCCACATACGGCAGCAAACTTGGGTATATCTCAATGCATTCTCTATCCCAACCCAAAACACTTCTGTTCTGTGCCGCTAACACCGCGCTAAATTGATTTGCGACCGGTAGTGAACTGCATGTGAATGCACGCTGCAGTCTCACTGTTATTGCTATTTTAATTTCCCATATCCCCCTAGGTCTGGACAACCCCACAACATCTTAGCCCACGTGCAGTCTTTGACTCTGCGGCATTTGCCACAAGCAGGCTGTGATTACATACATACATATCCACAGTGTATCTATCCAATAAGCGACTTTACATCACATAGGCACTGGACGTTACGTTGTTATGAACAGAATAACGAAAACCGAGTACCGTTGTTCGGTCAAAACATTGTCCATAAGAACACAACAACAAGACCCTGGAATGGACAGAAATGTAGTCGTTGCGTCTGCCGATGTGACCTGACCAGATTGAAGCAACATTTACAATAATCAATAACAAACTCGCCAGTGACTTACCCATAGGGAGAGTAAATTCGGAGCTGACAAACCCATGGAATTGCGTTTCATCCGCATCAAGTTCGAGGCGCTCGAATTCGCTAGAAATAAAAGTTAAGTGCAGAAAAAATAAAGTTAGAGAGAGATAAACAATCAGGTTATGACGCCATGATAATATCGGTATGTATATATGAAAGCACAAACCCGAGTCAGGCAAAGTGCCGCACAGTCATAGACTGCACGTGAGCTAAGATACTGTCAGGTTGCCCAGACCTAGACAGATATGTCAAAATACAAATGGAAATGTTGGTGAGACGCCAGTGTGTTTCAGCATGCAGCTCATCACCGGTGGTCAATCAATTTCACACGGTGTTAGGGGTACAGTACAGAAGTACTGTACGATTGCACATCCGTGATAATATTTGAACAAGTAAAAAGTCACAACAAACACAAGAATTTGAACAGCATTACATCGATAGCAAGTACTGTGCGCCTAGGTGTATAAGAAACTGTCGAAGAAGATCAGCGTGTGCATTTGTCCATATAGATCAGGACGCTTGATGACGGATTAGCAACACGATTAACGACATACGCTAAAAAGCATTAATATGCGATTGCTTTCTTGTGTGTTGGTGGACGTAGGGCATGGATGTAGACATCGAAAAAATCGATGATTTCATAGTCCAAACGGTTTTGCACGACTACACAGCCAGACTTGGAAATAACAATCTCTTTCACATCTCTGTCATTATAAGTACATACCAAAGTTACCGAGGTGAGGATACAGTGAGATTTAAACGTTATATGTTGAGAATTAGTTATGGATATGTACGTCTGAAACCACAAGACTAAATTTAGGTGAAGTGCAACGCACTTTAGTACCCGCGCACGTGGACTCAGATACTGCCATCTCATTCCAGCCTAGGGAGATGCCTAAGAGATGGATAGAGGGAGCGAGGTGGTAGTCTGTTCTAACACGCAGCTTCTCCGCGATGTGACAACAAAAAAGCTGTACAGTTTGACATACGTACACGGTTCTCGGTTGCAGCTGACCATCAGTGACCCTCAACTGGACACAAAGTGAGTGGTGCTAGACTAAGAGAGATGGCGCGACTAACGCAAGTACCTCCTGAGTGCGAAAACCAAAGTAAAAGTTAAATTGATTAGAAGGTGATCAGAGTGCTTTTTTTCCAAGTTCGCGCTTCAGAATGTAAATGCAAGTAAAACAACAACAAAACATGAGCGAAAACAATGCATTATAGTGGTACCAGAATCTCACCTCCAAGAAGTGAATGACGAGAGGAAACAGTGGGCGAATTACGTGGACGAAAAGCATCTCGATGCCGATTGGTAATTGGATTTTGTGACATGGCAAACGCACCCAACGACGAGCTTGATTCGCTCATTTCACGGCGACGCATGACCACCGAATAGGCATTGGAACCGGAACTAGGGCTAACATCTTGAGCGACGGAAGGCTGAACATAACCATGACTTTGAGAACGGGCGATGGTTTGATCCACGGGAAGAGATTGCGTTGCGGGAACGTTTGATTTGGCCAAGCTACCGGATGTGAGAGATTCATAGTCAGAACCGGTCGAGCTGGGGAATTCTAAAGCAGATGAGACGGTCGCTTGCCGGAATTCCGAATGAAGATTGGAACAAGAATTGAAACGGCATGAGGTTGGTGGAAGTCGGGCACTGTCAATAGGTCCCGAGTGACGATTGCCAGCCATTGATCGGTTCAACCTGATGTGTTCCACAGTCTTCAAATTAGCAGCAGGTAAATTTTTACATGGAATTCGAGGAGTTAATTCGGTAAAGGTAGGCGATCGACCGCCACTATGTCGACTTCGGACATCCCCACGAGCACCCAGGGTAACTTTGGATGGGATATCCGAGGAATGTCGTGTAGGTGAACAGCTCCAATCGTAAGCCTGAAATAGAAAAAAACAGAATCGATTCAATTATAAACAATCTATTAGCATTACAACTTATTCGATTTCGCGACGCAAAGAAAACCATAGGCTACCATAAGTATGGATGATGTCAATAGAGTATAAATCGACAAAGGGATAAAATCCCAAAAGGTCGTCGCTACTAACCCAGAAGATTAGTTCACACGTGTATTGACATATGCTACGGCGTTTGTGTTGATAGGGCAAACCTGTGTAATCTACACAGAAGAAGAATATCAAAAATGCTAGTAAATGATAAAAAACGGTTGCTTGACGACTACGCCGAAAAATTTACCATTAGGGATCATACTTCAGTGTATAACGTCATCATTTTTGCCGGCACGTAACAACAGATAACCGAAAAAAGCGTTAGCTTTTGACCGAAATTTATAACTGCAACAACGGAGTACAAATAAGGCAGCGAAAAAGAGTGACTCGATTGAGATTAGGAACATAAAATACCTTTTCCCACACTTCCATGACCTGGGGAGTAATGTCCAATGCATCAGGACCAAATCTAACAGGAGCCGACGTAGGAGAATGACTATTCAAATTAGAATGTATCGAAGAAGCTAGCGAACACGACAGACTGGGTGAAGGATTTGTGGAGGAAGCATTTGTGGAATGACGTTGAAGCAATGAGAGCCAAGAAGGATGACGCGAGCCCGATGGCAGTTGCAAACTCATGGAACGAACACAAAGACGTAAGCGTGCACGTTCCTGGAGGCCGGCTAATTCCCTTGTGATTGTTTCATGGTGGTGACTTTCGGAAACCGGTCGGCCAGGAACAGACGACTGAATTGCTGGCAATTCACGAGCGCATACAATCTTTACCGGGTGATCACTGTCCTCCAAAGAGTGGGATTTCTCCATGAAGTTTTTATTGATATTTCGGAATGAAGGTGTCATGGGGTTTCCGCACGAAATAACTTCCAAAACGAAGAAGTAGATATTCCAAAAGATCAAACGGAGATTATGACTGAATATGATCAATCACATGGTTACGCGCAACGGCTAAGCACAGAGCACAATGCGGTGGTGTGAATGTTGAGTGTCGGAGCACACAATTTGCCAAGATGCACCAATGGCACAACAACCTTGGAGCAAAACACAAACGAGATACAGACAGACGACGCACTTCATCGCATCGTTCAATAATCAGAAGCACACGGGCTTAGGTAAGAAAATCGTATGGTAAGTGACAACTTATAAAGTACACTTATTTTAAACGGTGAAGCCAACCAATACTTACAGATCCTTTCACAACCAGGAATTGCTTCCAGCTTCTGGCGATTACTGACAGATCGAATAGCACATGCGATATTCAACATTAAGTCGAGACGCAAGTTCCCACAAAGAACGAGACCAACACAGCCAAATATCGGACTGTTACCAAGTTTAAAACGAATACATATCAAACAAATTGATATATTAGATTTCATCGTTGACGCAGCTCAGATGGAGGGAAAATTACAAGGTCACCTGGCGTACATCAATTACTAGGCTAAAGTAGTGATTGAGAATAAACGATTTTGAGCGGAAGTCGAAAGAGAAATTCCGAGCGTGTTCGATCTAAATTTGATGCTGACAAAAGTAAGAAACAATTGTATTTGAAAACAAACATTAAGATTCAAGATTTATGGTTAAAAAAGCAAATTGCTGTACAGTACCATAGGATATACGTATAAAAAATTTCTAAAAAAAATCGTTACTTGTATGATCATCTCCGTTTTCTTCATAGGTGGAGCAAAAATAATCCTCAATGGCGACACAGACTGAGGGAAAAGAATCTTTGGATGGACGGTAGTTCCGTGCGTTAAAAAAATATAGACATCAATATGTAGGGGCCAACGCAGTAGTTATCAACATAAGGTTTCGTAACCTTTGTTTAAAGATGTGCTCGTTCGCTGAGGTAACAATACCTGTCGGCAAGCTATTCCACAAGAAGCATACACGAAAAGCGAAGAAGTGACGACGACAATTCAATCGTGAGTGTGGGATTTGAAGGGTCAAAGGTTGGCTGCGTGTGGGGACAACCGAACCAAACTTGAAGAGGTGTTTGAGAGGGTGGGATTTCGCATAGATGATTCGATATGTCAGAGTGAGGTCGTGTAGAATACGCCTGCGCTCGAGGGTGCACAGTCCAAGTCTGGTCAGTCGCTGCTCAAAGGGTAAATTATTCAATCCGGTAACAATTTTGGTTGCCTTGTGATAAATTTCGAGGAGCGAGATGTTTTTTCCTTGGCGTCCAAGCTTGTACAGCGTAGTGAGTATGTAGTGTCGCGCGGGGCTTGTAGACGGTCGGCCTGATCACTCCTCCCCTTTGTGGTGGTTGGTAGTTGTAGGTTTTGCCAGGGTGGTGGACTTGCCCGTTTTCATCTTACGGAGTGACAGCAAAATTGTTGACCATGTTATAGACTGCACTTAGTGATGAGCCATATCTAAGTAACCGGCATGGACGGAACCCCCTTGGTCTAGTGCTTGCGTCCAGTCATTAAGAGTCGTGAGCAAGTTAGACAGGCATGAATATGTTTTCCTAAATCCGTGTTGTGTGAAAGTTATTAGCTGATGGTTCTCGAGATGTTCAACAAGTCGTTCACACACCAGGCGTTCCAAAATTTTAGAAAACGCAGAAGCGTCACGGGGCGGTAATTCGCCGGATCAGAACGACTGCCCCCTTTGTAGATTGGTGTGATAACACCGGTTTTCCATTGAGTTGGTAAGGTTCCCGTATTCAATGAGTGCCTGAATAGACCACTTAGTGGGCCACAAAGCTCCAGCTCGCATTCTTCAGAACAGCGGGTGTTATTCCATTCTCTCCTGGTGATTTGCGAACGTTCAGTCCGCGTAAATGTTTTCGCACAACCGTAGGATTTACCTCGATGTTGCTAAGGCATTCGACTTGTAGTGGGTGCGGCGAAGACGTCAGCGTTGACACGTTCTTTGGACAAAATACTTGCGCATAAAAAGTCAGTCTTGAATCAGGTAACGCGTAATGCGATCACATAGCCATCGCTGAGTTGTGATAACAATAGCATGTTTTGATTCTGGAGGAAGGTCAGAAAAAGTAAAAAAGTGCAATAGGGATACGACAACTCTTCCGTCACAGCTTTTTCAGAAAAAGGTGCTAAATAGCCATGCATGGGAGCACAACCCTGGATCCAGAAAAAATGTTGTAGTCTTCGACAGCATAAAAGATATGATATTGCCAGAAAGAGCGAACCGAAAACCAAACATCGGTTCGTGAAGGAGAAAAATTTCAACACGAATTAACATGGAAGCTCACTATGATAAACGTGTTTATATACACGCGCGACCACCTGAGGCATATTAGCTGGAGTGTCGAGGGCCTCTACAGAATGGCTAAATTCGAGAAGGACAACGGGACTGTATTCTTCATATATTTTCTTTTTTTTACTGCAACCCCATAAATGTTGTGTGTGAGCAGGTGTTGCAGAATGTACACCAAATTCACCTATAGACTTAGCTCAGACAGCTGTGCCGATAGCCGGTCCCAAGCCCGGATGCAAAAGGCGAAGGGTTTGTAGATTGTATAACGAACAGGCACCGAGAAAACCTCAAATGATCCGAAAAGCGACGGCGGATTAGTGAAAATACCAAAGTGCATATTGTCGTTTTTAAAAGTTGATTTGACATCCCTCAAGTATTTGCTATCAGATGTAGTATGCACTAACGCTTCTAAGCCTAGACAACCTGGCAGTACTTTAGACAAGGACTGGGTAACGAATAACAATTGAATAGTACAATTAGTGATGATAATTAGATAGTCTGTCTATAGATCCCATAAAAATTCGAAGCATACAGAGATTACCACGCGAGAACGATAACCCGTTCACACAGTTGAAAAAGTAGTGTAAAATTAAAATAAATCAAGTCGGATAGAAGCTACTCTAGTAACTATTAGTAGCGAAGTGACGCAAAACAACAAAACGTAAGAAAGGAGGAAAGAGATACACGTACTGATGCAGAAGTAAATTTACAATGTTTGCTGTGCCCGGCAGTTACAAGTTAAAGTCAAACTGAACGAGTTGACTGTACTAATTTAGATGTCATGCATGTTCACGGATAACAACCAAAAGTGACAACCTGAGGGTGTTTTACGGAGTAAAATGAACGCAACTGTGATTGACCACAGATTTCTCAACAATGCTGTAGTTGTTGGCATCATTCGGTCGATGTTGACCATGCATGTATATCACAATCGCATGTTTTTCATGCTGCATAGCTTTTCGAATGACTAATAAACAATCCGATTCGGGAGACAGTACTCGGTCGATCGCTGTCAACTGTATGCCGGCGTTCAACAGCCAAGAGCTGCATCTGCTCCTTCCCAGTTTGCAGACGACGCTTTACACAATGCATCCAAAGTATGCGGTCAAGAGGAAGTTCTTTCGATGTTCAACTCACCATAAAGTAGGTCTTTGGGAATACGACCATATTCCATTCTGTAGACGTGACCGAGACACCGCAGGCGTCACTGTCGTAGTAGGGTGAACATGTTCTGTAGACCAACTGTTGAAAGCACTTCAGCATTAGTCACTTTGTTCATCCAATATATGTTCAAGATACGACGAATGTTTCCTAGATGGAAAGCATTCAGCGTTCGTTTGTGTCTTGCGTGGGTGGTTCAGGTTTCACCGCCGTACATTAAAGCATTTAGTACGCACGCGCTTTATACAAGAATCTTAGTCTTTACAGTCAACTTGTGGTTGACACAGACCCAAGAGTTCAAGCGGGACAAAATAACAGCTGTTCTACCAATTCGTTTACCAATCTCCGTGTCTAGCGAGAGATTATACGCAATGGTTGAACCAAGATAAGTAAAACGATGTACTGGTTCAATCTGACAGTTTCTAACAGTGATGATTGGAGGCAATACAATCCTTTGACCACGGAATTTGGTAATGGTCATGCTGATTGTTAGCCCAAAGTCTTTGCATGACAAAGGAAAACAGCCCATTAGCGACTGGATGTTCTTGGGAGTGAGCGATAATTGCTGCATCGTCGGCAAATAACAGAATACGGATTAGCACATCCCGTACATTGCCTTGTACTCTCAACCGGTTCAGGTTGAAAAGCTTACCATCACTTCGCGTGCGTAGGTAAATACTTTCTGTTATCGTCTTGAAAGCGTGCTTCAGAAGCAGTACACAGCAAATGCCGAACAACGTGGGAGCAAGAACACACCCTCGTTTGACGCCTCAGGGAATTTCAAAGGCTCTGAACTGCGACGTTAAGATGGACTAAGCGTTTCATGCGAGTTCGAGCAGTCAAGCATTTGGAGAAGACCTTCCCTACTGACGTAGTTGAATGCCTTCGTTAAACCGATAAAAATAGCGTATAATGGCATACGCTGTTCTCGACACTTTTCTTTAAGTTGTCTCACGGAGAAGATCATGTCAATGGTTGATCTTCCCCGCGGAAGCCACATTGAGATTCGGAGTAAACTCTATCAGCTAAAACTTGTAGTGGGATCTGTAAGACTAGCAAACAATTTGCTTACAAAATTCAGAAGGGAGATTCGCCTCTATCACACTTTTATTCTTAAATAGCGTGATGATCTTCGATTCTCTAATCTCTTGTTGGACACAATCCTACTGCCAGCACCGAAAACGCAAATGGCGAAGAGGCGGTAATAATGCTGTTCTACAGCATTTGATGAGCTCAGGTGGAATTCTGTCGTCACCCGGGGCCTTCCCATTCGCTAAGTGGTCGATTGATCTATTGAGCTCATCAAGAGTAGGGTATATCTAGATGTTCAATGGTTGGCAACCGCTCAACATTTTCAAGTACATGCGGTAAAACCGTACTGCCCTAGAGTTGGGAGAGGAAGTGCTCTACTCATCTTTCCATCTGCTGAGTTTCGTCGGCAATCGGATTACCAGACTTAATGGGAATCGTTTTAAGTTTGTTTGGACCAATGGCTCTCTTGATCCCATCATACATACCGTGAAAATTTCCAGTATCCGCAACCTTTTGGATACTGAGGCTAATTTCAGTCCAATAGTCATTCGCACATCGTCTTGCAGTCTGTTGGATCTTATTTCTAGCTACTCCTAGAATAGTGCATGTTGTAGTATAATGTATGAAACCACAAACCCAGAATCAGACAAGGTGCTGCAAAATCAGAAATTGCATGTAGGCTTCGATACTATCAGATGGTCCAGGAATAGATAAATATAAAAGGATGATGGGATTGAGACTCCAGCGATATCAAATCAATTTGACATCGGGTTATCTGTACAAAACAAATATATTACACAATTGAAAGCCTGTGGCAATCAATGTTAAAAATCAATAAATTAAATTAATTGGGCGTTGGATTAAGTGCTAAAATGAAAATAGTACTTGATAAGTGCAGCAAACACATAAGTTAGCAAAATCTCACTGATAAAAACGTTCAATTACTTAGTGAATATTCAGTGTGTCCTGTACAATTTTCACCTGATTATGTGATTGTCACCGATAATGAGATGTAACCGATAACACACGGGAGTCCTTTTTATATTTCTATGGGCCTAGACAGCCTGGCAGTGTCTCTGTCTATGAAGAATATATGATTGCACTGCACTTTATTCGGTTCAAGGCCTAAGATTTTTACACTACAATTGTTAACGGTCATCGTCTGCTAATTCCGTTGAAAAATAAAGCGGATGTTTTACATCTACAACAGATACATGTGAGACACAATTAGTAAAAAATCACCCAAAACATATGCACGTGTACAGTGTATTGTATTGAAGCACAAGCCTGAACAAGGCAAAGTGCCGTACAGTAAGATACTGCACGTGGGCTGAGATACTGTCAGGTTGCCCAGACAGATACGAAAAATAAAATAAAAATGGTAGTGAGACTCCAGTTTGTTTCAGCATGCAGCTCACTGCCGGTGGCCAATCAATTTAGCACGGTGTTAGCCACACAGCACAGAAGTACTGCATGATTGCACATCCGTGTACAGTGAGCTTAGAATGAGATATTCTGGTAAGGTTAATAAAACACAAACGGTTTGATTATAAATGCGCAGATGGTCAGGGAACAACTTACTTTTGTGTCATAGCTGGAACCAAAAAAGTACGGTTCAAGTGTAAATTTAGGACGGATGCATTCGATCAAATGGCGTAATTCATGATAACTCAACTGGTTCTGAAAAAGTGGTCGCAGTTCTTCAGGACGAAGGGCAAGAAGGTCGTTTAATGTATAATTGTCAGGCAAATGCTCAATAAACTTTTCGAGGCCAGCTTCATGTAGGAGAGTTATCAATCGAAGGCGTCCTTCTGGATTGAGTCGAGAAGGGTTGATTCGTGACCCACCCGTGGTGCCAGATGGAGGGAGTTGACGGAGTTTGCTTGAAGTGGATTGAGAATCATCCTCTGGTGGGTTGGGATGCGAATGATGTTTACATGATTTCGATTCGATGAGATTATCCGTTGATTGTATCCGCTCAAACGGATTTTTATCTTCTGACATTAAGCGAAACCGTCAACCGATTCCGAACGGAATTCACACTTAGTACATAATGAAACTGGCCGTCGATAATTCAGACGTTGTGATCATTTTCACAGTGACATTCCCAAACCGCGAAAGCAGCGGTAAAGCGTTCTGCTAAAATGAAATTGTGCGCGCGTATGAAATTAAATCTGTTTGCATTTAATCGTAGATTTCCAACAAAAAACAACGTAAACATGAAAAACTGAATAACAGATCCGGCAAAGCCGTGAGTCAGTTTCTAATTAAAAGTAAAACCCCTTAAGACAACTCTACTTATTTTGACTTCTTGCCTTCATACACTCACGCGTACACAAAAAAGATACGCACTATAGTGTGCACATATAGGTAAGATGAAACATCGTCCGCTGGTGGTGACTGATGAAATGCATCAAACCGGTAGATTCCTTCCGGCAATTCTAATGAAGGTCATGGCAAATACTTGAAAATAAGACGTATTGTTTAGCGAGCACTTAGTTTAAGTCACATCTAAACCGCATAAAATTGCCATCAGAAACAGACAATGATGATCATCACTACAGCATTTGAGTTTTAATATCTCCGATTCACAAGTCAGCCAAGTGCCAAGCAACATGAAGCGGGAAAGGCAGATAAGCAAGCGCGCGAAAAAAGCGGGCAAGCGGAATATGTAAAAGCAAATGAGCAATGATTTTTCATCAAATATAATATAATAATACTGGATTAAAAATTAAGACACAATACACTGGCGCCGATAACTTTGGTTTTCAGTCACATCTCGTAAGGTTTGTAGCCATTAGATGGACTTTTTGGACCCCAACCAGGCAAACGAATCTGGGTGAGTTTCTTCATCCCGAAAAGCTACGCCATGGACTGGCGTAGCTTCAACCAGGCCCTGCGAATAAGGCGCAATACGGTAACCGGTGATGAGGTTTTCTTAAAACATGTCCCAACCATCGCAATCGAGCAAGCATCAGCATTTTTCTCAGTCTTAACACCCACTTGCAGTCAGCCATATTTGTAACGCGATGCTGTCATCTTACGAAGACAACGGGGGTCAAAGACAGAAAACCGGTGGACAACTTCCGCTCGGATAGACCAGGTTTCGCAGCCTATTAGAGCGGTGACAATGGAAACAGATTTAGGGATTCTGATCATGGATTCTCTGAAGTCGAAGGCGGACACTTGTCGGAGATTAGGCAGCGCTACCATGATGCTCTGGGCCATTCGGCGTTCATTTGCAGCCATTACCCCGCATGTTTCCGACGCTCTTCTCGGCGCACGTTCGTCCTGCTCGAATATGGGCAATCCGTTGCGTTTCCAGTCTAAGGACGAATGTAATTCCTTGGAGATGGTAGAAAGGAGGGGAACTAATGAATGAATTGTGTAGTACTTCTGTGCTGCGCGGCTAACATCGTCTTAAATTGATTGGCCATCGGCAGTGAGCTGCATGTTGAAACACGTTGGAGTCTCACTACAATTGTTATTTCTTTTCTCATATCTGTCTAAGTCTGGGCAACCTGACAGTATCTTAGCCCACGTGCAGTCTCTGAGTAAGGCAGTTTGCCTGGATCAGGCTTGCGCTTTCATACTATGCCATACCTTAGTTTGCAAAACACTTACAAGGCATAGGTTGCATAATGCGAGGATGCTATCCACGCGCGTGGTTAACACTTGAACTTCGCTATCGACCGAGCTCCTGTCCCTATAATCGAAACAACTATTCAAAAGCGCAATGGATCAGCATTTGTTGAGATGTTCGGACCTGAACCATTGAGTGATGTAGTGGTGGTCATCCACTATCAGGGCTTGCCTTGTCAGCAGAATTCACCCATAATTCTTGTTTTAAAAAAGTTTAAACGGGATTTAATTCCTTCCGTTTTCGGTCCAAAATAATACAATTATAAGCATTTGGGGCACTTCCATCACATATCCCACGACCAGTTTCATGGTGTTTGCACACATCAGTTAGGAACACTACGATCAGGATCCAGATGCCTTGAAACAGTGGAGGAGCAAAGAAAATGCCGAACAGCGTGGGAGCAAGAACACACCTTGTTTTGACGCCTCGGCGAATTTCAAATGCTTCTGAACTGCAACCGTTAAAATGGACTGAGCCTTTCATGCCTGAGTGGAACGAAAAACGAGTCTCAGCAGCCTTGGGGGAGCAGCCTATCAGATCAAGCATTTTGAAGAGACCCTCCCTGCTGACGTAATCGAATGCCTTAGTTAAATCAATAAAAACAGCGTATAATGGCATACGCTGTTCCCGACACTTTTCTTGAAGTTGTCTCAGGGAGAAGATCATGTCAACGGTTGATCTTCCCTTGCGGAAGCCACATTGAGATTCGGAGTAAATTCTATCAGCTAAAACTTGCAGCCGGATCTGTAAGACTTTAGCAAACAATTTGCCTACAACATTCAGAAGGGAGATTCCTCTGTAATTGTTTGCCCGTCGCCTCTGTCACCCTTATTCTTTTATTCTTGAATAGCGTGATGATCTTTGTGTCTCGCATCTCTTGTGGGACACCCCCCTCCTGCCAGCACTGAAGAAGCAAATGGTGAAGAGGCTGTAATAATGCTGCTCTACCGCAGTTGATGAGCTCAGGTGGAATTCCGTCGTCACCAGGGGCCTTCCCATTCGCTAAGCGGTCGATTGCCTTATTGAGCTCATCAAGAGTAGGAGGGGTATCTAGATATTCAATGGTCGGCAAACGTTCGACATTTTCAAGTGCATGCGGTAGAACCGTACTGTCCCTAGAGTAGAGGGAGGAGAAGTGCTCAACCCATCTTTCCATCTGTTGAGTTTTGTCGACAATCGGCTTACCAGATAAAGACTTAATGGGAGCCGTTTTAAGTTTGTTTGGGCCAATGGCTCTCTTGATCCCATCATACATACCGTGAAAATTGCCGGTATCCGCAGCTTTTTTGATATTGAGGCTAACTTCAGTCCAATAGTCGTTTGCACAACGCCTTGCAGTCTGTTGAACCTTATTTCTAGCTGCTCTTAGAAGACGTAAGTTTTCATCTGTTGACATACCTTTGAATCTCAAGAATGCTGAGCGTTTCTCATCCAGCACAGCAGTCATCTCAGAAGCGTTTGCTTCGAACCAGTCGCTCGTTCGAGCTTTCTTCGGACCGAAAGTGGAAAGTGCGATTCGGCATATGCAGCTTTTTATCAATTCCCAGTTTTCTGAAGCAGATTCAAGTGGGGTTGTCTTGTTGAACTCGTCCGTGAAGGCTTTTGCGAATCTCGCAGTTAGATTAGGTTCGCACATGCGAGTGACGTCTATCCTAGGCTTAGCAGACAATTTGGTGCGGTGAAATATCGTGTGGGGGAGCTTCAGTTTTGCACAGACCAGTGAATGATCAGTGTCGCAGTCTGCGCTTTGATATGATCTGGTGAGGAGCACGCTTCCTATATTAGTACGCTTAACGAGAATATGATCAAGCTGATGCCAATGCTTAGAGCGAGGATGCTTCCAAGAGACTTTATGCTGTGATTTTGTTTGAAAGAAAGTGTTACTGACACAAAGATTGAACTGTGTGCACAATTCAAAAAGGCGTTGCCCATTTTCATTGGTTTTACCTACACCGAACCTTCCGAGACAGTTTTGCCAAGACTCGTAATCTGCACCAACTCTGGCATTGAAATCACCCAATACCACTACACAGTTTTTCTGTGGCACGTTTTTCAGGAAGGCTGTGAGGTTATGATAAAACGCGTCTTTTTCAGCAGGCGTCGCAGAGAGCGTCGGTGCATAAACGTTGACCAACGTAATGGTACCAGTAATGCACCTCAGATTTAGAGTCCAAATCCGTTCGCTCCCGCTGCTGCTCGGTTCTGTTGCTTTTACTATGTCGTTTCGCACGGCAAACCCAACTCCATGCAGTCGAGGCTCATCGGAACCTCTTCCTTTCCAAAAGAATGTGTAATCTCTTTCTGTTAGCTTACCAGTGACTGGTAATTGAGTCTCTTGTAGGGCAGCCACGTCGACATTCAGCCTCTTTAGCTCATTGTTAATCACGGCGGACTTTCTAACGCCTATGATATTCGAGACGTCGTCATGAAATCCTGGAAGCATGGACCGGACGTTCCAGGTTCCAAGTTTCAGAACTGACATTTGTTGTTTGGTATTTCGATTCGCTGGTGCGGAAAAATACAGTCTGCTTGTCGGTTGATTCCTAATCCCCATGCACCCAATGAGGATAGCAGACCGCGGCGAGACGGCACCTTATTGACTGGGGGCTGCCCAGCTTGAGGCGGGGCGCACGGATGGGTGCCAAGCGTGCAGCCATGTGTGCTGTACGGCTAACATCGTGATAAAATGATTGGCAACGGTAGTGAGCTGCATGCTGAAACACGCGTTGGAGTCTCACTCCATTATATTTCCCCCCGTTATATCTGTCTAGGCTTGGGCACACGACAGTAGCTTAGCCCACGTTACGTCTCTGACTGGCGCACTTTGCCTGGATCAGCTTGTGCTTTCCATAAAATATCATAGCTTGAGGCGGGCGGTAGCCGTCCAATGAGACTTGGAAGTCTCTCCCACCGTCGAAAGCAGCCCCAGGCGCTTAGCTCTACGCCAGTCGAGCCATAGCTTTTAACCGGTATCTGCTGCTTCCCGTGTTATTCTCAGTAGAAGCGGAATGGAGTGTCCTCTCCATTTGTGTGTTGTGATGTACGCCAGGGCAGTTCAATATGGAGAACTAGCTGTTGCCCATGCAGCAAGTGCTCCCTTTCCACGGCACCACTGAAACCAAACGAACAGCTAGGCTGATACGTTTGGACAACGATGCCGTCGCAGGAGCTGGCAGGACGAAGTTGAATAAAATTCGGACTGCCTAACGGTACTCCGGGTCCGGATTTTTACTCGAGGTTGACTCCTGAAGCCTTTTCCATGAATGGATGTAGCCAAAAGGCAGTGGAGGTTTGAGATAAGGGTTTTCCTTCCCCTAGGTGGACCGCCTTCATGGACTAACGAGCTCCACCTGCCCGAAGCATGCTGGTTTTGAGGAGCCAGTCAGCCGCCTCCGCCCTTTCTCCTGTCAGTAGAAGCAGTTCCGCCGGGTCACACAGGACCACGCGTGCAGGCCAGGAGCTGGACTTGGTTTTCTGAGGCTATATGAGACGCAGGCCATTGGAGCATTTTTGGAATTGGGAGCTTATCCCCAAAACCGCCACGGCCCGTGTCCGTGGACAATCTTGAACCGGTTTGTCTTGTACTGTCTTTTATATTATAAACTCGTGACCATATATAAACGCATCCCTCTCCCTTGTCAGCCGTATATTGTATCAACAAGTTGTTTAAAGCCCAAATCTCGGATCTTCTTACTCTCTACTTGTTGGGTTCTCTATAATCAATTCACCACAATTTAAACAACTTGTTATCAATGGATCGCTTTCTCAAACCGGACCGATTCGACATTGATCCTCATTCACCGGATGCTGGAGACCACTGGCAACACTGGTATAAAACATTTACGAACTTTATCTCATCAATCGATTCCCTGAATCCGAACAAGCTCGACACTCTAGTAAATTACGTATCTCCATCTGTTTTTAAACACATCAATGAAAGCCGAACGTTTGAGGAGGCGTTGAGCATAATGGAAAATCTATACGTTCAACCGAAAAATGAAATCTTTGCTCGCCATGTATTATCAACATCCAGACAAGAAAGCGGTCAAAGTTTAGAGCAGTTTCTGCAAAGTCTGAAATCCCTAGCTAAAGACTGTAATCTGAAATCAGTGAGTGCTGAGCAATACCGAGACGACCTAATTCGAGATGCTTTTATCCGCGGCTTGCAATCCAACCATATTCGGCAACGCTTGCTTGAACAAAAATCACTAGATCTGAAAACGGCATTTCAGCTTTCTCGGCAGTTGGAGATGGCCCATCAACACAGTCAGTGGTCTATGATAATGCACCTTCATCAACCTGTCATGTCTCAACGCAACCAGTACCTAATCATGTGGAGAAATCCAGCACGTCTCATGAGACCGCATTTGCTGCAGGTAGTCAGAGTTGCTTTTTCTGCGGTTATACACGACATCCACGCACTAAATATCCAGCAAGAGATGCTCTATGCCAATTATGTGGGAAGAAAGGTCACTTCCAGCGTGTGTCGATCTTCCCGACAGAAACCGGCTACGGCTGTGATCGATAGTACTCTCTCAGCTGTTACGATTGCTGCAGCGTCACAGTAATTATCTAAAGCAGTCACACCACTTTCTGTTAATGGAGTTACACTGCACGCACTTGTCGATACCGGGAGCTCTGAAAGTTATGTAT
>JACCGJ010003800.1:11738-37286 GCA_013407085.1 Atriophallophorus winterbourni | reverse complement strand
CGTTGTATAGAACTACACCAATTCAAGGTTCCATGCTTGGATATGTGGGCAAGGTTGGGCGACGTTCACCGAAAATTTGTGTAAACGATTATGGTCATGTTCTACTTCTTCTAGTAACGCAACCCTGTAAAAAACCTAAAATTCTTAAACAAGCGTACCAGAAAATGCTGCTCTATATACAGCGGCGAAAAGAACTAGATCACCCATAGCAACGAACGCATATTTATCGGGGCTTTTTAATACGTGGTCGACTCACAGCCAAAGGACAATTGGTGAACACCCCAAACCCACTAGCCTATTAGTCAAGAGTTTATTATGCATGCAGATAAGTTATATAAAAAATTTCCTAACCACAACGGTTTGAGTTGTGCGCCCGCGCCTGTTTTAATAGTACTCTCGAGTGTCCAGCATTGCAACCTGGATGATCGCATGTTGAGCATAGAGCTCAGCATACGAACATTAAAGGTATCATTTGAAACTCTAATTACAGCTCAGAACTCCCGGTTTACCTGTAAAACTACTGAAAAATCGTAAAATAAAGTATGTAATGCCAACCAGACAAAATATACATCGCCGCAGATCATTTAAACGCGAACGCTCAACTGTTATAAATCTATCGGAGTGTCTTGAATCAATGGCATGTCTGACCCAAATTCTTCTGAAATTAAAAAGGTAACGAACACCAAGCCATCCGCTTATCTGAAACCATCGGATTCGAATACAAAGGTCACAGCTCAAATGCTGTTAAAAATTCAGTGTAGTCTGTACCAAATTGCAGGAATCCAGCGTGACACTTTGTGCAAATAGACAGAGACACGACGTAGAACAATGGTCCAACCTCTGTACGATGATGAATTCGGGAACTATCAGACTGACAGCGGTTGGATTTGCCACCCAAGCTCCACACATTTCGGCGAACTAAGTCTATTGAAGATAACACTAAACAGTGATAAGTATATGGAAACTGTTACTTTTAAATTTTATTTGATACGTGAGTTTTTCGAGTGCAATACTCGAATCTACGCCGACATACCCTGATGGGAAAGAAAAGGACGTCTCGGTGTTCGTAAGAAGAGCACCGAGCGCAGTCTAATCCTTCTAGGCGTTCCATAGGCTGCCAATACGACGGAGTCTGTTAAACAGCAGCAACCCAATTACAAACAGTGGCTTCACAGAAACGATAGCAACGGGGAGTGTGTCGTTGCGAGTACCTTCAGGATACTTCGGTCATCCAGTTACAAAGGTGATGGACCAAATCCTTTGAAACTCACTTTCCTAACAAGTGCCATGACTGACTTCGTCAGACATACCTGTCGACTACACAGGAAAAATATTCCAAGTGACGTCAGAATAAGCACATTAAAGCCAGCCTCAGAAGCACAAGCTGAAGCGTTGCCGTGCAAAGATACTGAAAACACAAACTCAGAAGTCGGCTCAAATAACCACGAAGGTCCGGCTCTCACGGGGTCGGACCAATAGATACCATCCATACATAACCGTTACATACCAAAACCAGTATTAATTGTGTATACACAAATGCGCACTGTTAGTGGAACAAAACACTATGTTGACCCTAGTTTACTAAAATCACTTAGTGCTTCCTTCTTACACACACATGCACACACCTGGAAAACAAGTTACCCAAACACATTTTTGATCGAAATTTCCTCTCTCCATGTCACAATTAAAATTACTTTTGATCCTCCTTTGAAGCACATAGACACAAACATTAAAGTACGATTTGTTTAACTTTTATACATATATCCTACGGCATTGTACAGCTATTTGATTTTTTCACCACAAATCTTGAATCTCGAGTGATTTCTTACGAACCCTTACCATACTAGGCTGTTCAATAACTAATGCTATCATCTACCGATTCCTATTTCCAGATGTCTTATCCCTCGAACCATTGCTTTGCCGTTCTACAGAAACCTTGTTTCTTATGGGTTCGCGTTAACTGAGATCGGTTTGTGGCAGTTTCTGCACCTACGTTTTACAGGGAGATGAAAACATTTTGGTGGCCACTAGAGGGGCGACTGACAAGACCGACCACGAAACGCGTAATACACAAGCACTAAAGCGCAATTTCTCGATCCGAGGAGAAATATAGGGTGCTCGGAGTAGCACTGCATCATTCAATGTTTCGACAACTATCACATCGCCATGTAACATTTTGAACAGTTAATTGATTAAAGTCAAGTAGATTTGCCCAATCAGAAACCTCATTGTTGTAGTGGTGAGTTTTATTGCTCAGCTTTACAATAATGAACGGCAACGGAGAAAGGCGTGCCAACTATTGTACCGAAAATTAATAACTCATCAGCCGGACGTTTCCATCAACGACGAGTGCATCAAGTCACGTGAATATCGTCGGACATCACTACCCAATCTGATGGATCACATGAACTTTGCGATGACGTTTCGGTAGTAGTTGCAATATGTCAGAGCAAAATGTACGATAATGATGTGTTATGGCCATCGTCCTATGATCGCTACAGTTGAGACGTAACTATAGTCATTTAAACAGGGCCGTAGATAAAATACCGCCCTTCTAAACGATCCGTTCGAACTGGGTACAACATATTTGTCACAGATTCAACATCTTTAAGAATTATCAAGATGCATTGGTTAACAGTGAAGATTATTTGAACAGCAAATTGTCAGATGGTAGTGTGTCTGGTGGAGCCAGCCACCAAGAGTGTAACTGGCTTTCACAGAAAACAATGTCGCAAAAGGGGAAGCGAAATGCTGTTATTGAATTGTCCATGAACCGGCGAGAACGCAGTCCGATTATTTGACACTCCACAATTTGCGTGTAAATATATCAGGGTTGAAAAGCAGACCTACGTGCATAAATTAGACATAAAACTAATATCAACGTCTCATAGAAAGATCAATGACCTCTATACCGCCATTATTACGCTTTCCCACAGAATTTTGGCAGCTCAGCGACCGTTTAAGAACACGAAACTCAAAAACAAATCCAAATAAGAAGACGGGGAAACATTTTAGGAAGCTATCGAATAGGAAAACACGATCCAAATCACTCGCCTTCCAACCTAGCGAATTAGAAATGCCAGTTGACTATACTCTAATTACGAAAAACTATACACACAAGGCATTTTTAGCAGAAGTCGGAGGGAGGGACGATGGCTTAGATAGGAAAAGTTCTAGACAATTCTGAAGTCTCCGAGAAGACCGATGTCCTTAGTCACGGGACTGTATCGCCTGCTGTCAGCTTGAATTAGTACATAATTTCTCATAACTTGGTTCAACCATTGCCGAAAACCTCTGGCTAGACACGGAAATTAATAAACAAATCGGTAAAATAGCAACCTTCTTGTTCCATTTGAACTCCAGTATCTGGGACAAACACAGTTTGGCTATGAAAACAAGAATGATGGTATATAGCGTATGCGTACTAAACGCCTTACTGTACGAAAGGGAAACCTGCACCCTCCACGCAAGACACGAACAAAAATTGAATACTTTCCTTTTGAAAAGCATTCGTCGTATTCTGTATATATCGCGAATGGACATTGAAACGATTGCTAAAGTATTTCCTAAATCTGTTCTACAGTGCATGTACACCTTTATAGGACAGCGCCACCTACGCTGGTCGGGTCAGGTGTACATAATGGAAAATAGAAGTATTCCAAAAGAGCTAATCTATTGTGAGTCGGGAAGATCGCACTTGCGGCACAAAGACCTCTGCAAAAGATATACGAAGGCTCTTGAGTGTTCGCCTCACGAGCTTGGAGGAAATTGCTCTTGACCGCTCACTTTGGAGACAGTATAAAGCATCATCCCCTAGCCGGCTGCTGAATGTATATCACGCCATCAGCGTGCAACTGACACCGATCGACCCAGTACGGTCTATCACTCTGAGCGTTACGGTTGTGATGGCTCATCCCCAAAACGGACTGTTTAGTCGTCGATAATGATGTAGAAGATGAAAACATCATGCGCTTGTGATATACATTCATGGTCGACAACAGTGGCCTCTGCTTCTATTCTGATACAGATTTCATGTGTCGCACACAAGTAGTTGATCGTGCCAACAATAAATTAATACCTACCGGAGTCTTTGAAGAAATGTAGAGAAGTATGGAGGAAAGTAGTATGAAAGCAAAAACTTCATTCTCAGTAGAACACAAATACATAGAAAAAAATAAAAACCCAAAGCTTTTTTCATATAATCTATAATCCGCAAAATAAGTACAAAATCATCTAAAGAAAACGAGAAGAACTAAATTAAGACGGACGTTAATGACGAGACTATGCCGAGTTCATCGGAAACAGTAAGAAAAAAGAATAGTGAGTGGAAGAAATGCCGGGGAAAAACTATCACAGCTCACACGGTGCTTGTGCCCACCTGAATATTGATTGATGAAAACGAAGACTGTGAACAGTTTGTCAACTGCGGACACAGTTGCAGGGTAATTCTGAAAGTAAAAACAGTAACCATTCGAGAATCATCAGTTATTGAATAATAATCAGTTGTTGGACAATGATAGAAAAAAAGAATGTCCATGAATGTTTTGACTTTTTCATCCTATACGTTAACGAGTCACGCTGGATTTGGAATATTTTCTCTCATTGGTTGAAGACAGTAAAATTTATTTCATTGACTTTGAAATGGCGATGACTGGTAAACAGAACTTTGAAACCATATTTCTTTATGTGCCCTAGCCACAATCGATAATATCACATAGTTAACAGTAGGAACGCTCATGAAATAAGATTTCCTAGGTCGCTTCTCAGTACCATTGAGATACCAGATTGTTTACATGGCGTTGCGCTAATGAGTGGGTTTGCAAACAGGTAGGTTTTGAGTTTCGAGATCAAAACAGACTAACAAATTATAGTTGAGTATAGTGATCGTTCTCTTTGAGGTTAGGCATAATTAAATACTTGGTACGTGTTAATTAAGCTCCCGTTAAACGTAACGGGCTCGTCACTGCAGTATAATAGTTGAAGTGTCGGAATGTTGCCCCAGTTCACAATTATACGCCGAGCAAAAATAAGGAATCCATTATTTAATTGCTTATACCTATAGACAACAAAGTCAGCTGAGCTAAAAGACTGTGAATTTATCCAGTGTTTTAAAACAAATATTGCATGCAATAAAGATTGTTGTGAAAAGCACATACAACCAGGTTTGCAGTAGTGTCCGAATCGAACTGCGAAATGTTACCAAAAGAACGCAACTTCGTTCTCCTATAAGTGTAGCTGAGTATCATCATCATCATCATCATCAGAGACAGCATTACATTGGTAGTATGTTCCGAATTCTAAATTGCCACACAACCATTAAAAAAGTAAAATCCTAAAAGATTGGGAAGGGTGGGACTTAAATAGCTACGGATTCTGGAGAAGAGTGAGTACAAACAAACTGGGATGAGGTGCCTACACCTCGAATGAAACATGCATTCAATCAGGTTTCCTGACGGAGTAGAGCTACATCAGCACGACAGCTTCCTTTCGGCTTTCCCTGCAATGCATCATAGCAAGCTTTCCTCGTCACTGTACTTGACAAGGTTAACCAAAGACTCTACAAAGATGCTTAGTGCAAGACCGCCGCTGAACAATCCCAGCCGTGGTGTAACTGATAGCGTCAATCGGCCGCGCTTATCATTCCTTGTTCTTCAGAGCCTATTAGACCACTTCGCGGTCTGCCACGAGAACATCAAAAACTTAGCAGACAAAATGAGAGAAACATTGTAAGGCCTGCTTTCCTGTGAAACCTCTCAAAATATTACAGATGCCAGGCGAAATCCTGACTGAAGAAAAAGATCTCTCTATGCTGAATACGTGTGCTCACGTATGAAGATATGTCGTATTAAAAAGAAGATATAAATAGACACAATATAATTTGCTGCAACGTTGCATAGACGAATCTGAGGAACGTTCTGCATTAAAAACATATTTGTCAGCCCAGATCATTATTTAAACGTAACTAATAAGAGAAAAAGTTTTGTGTTTGCGGCCTGAGTAAGCTAACATAGTCTTATCCCTCTACGATCTGAAGTTTGAGAAACAATTTTTAAACAGATTTCGAAGCGATTCATAGAGAACATCCGATGCCGCATAGCGCAACTAGTCAATAGAATTTGAACGTATGCAGTGAAGAATTTAATAAGTTGCTGGGATACAACAATATCCTGAAGATACAATATGACTAGAGGCGGACCAATAAGAAATCAATCATGATATAGGTTAACAACCGAAAATGCAACAGACGTAATGAAGGGACACATGAATGCCGTGTAAAAGACGTTTTAGTTAAACGATGCGAGCTCGGCGAACACCTGCTGAACAATGAGCTGCAACTATTCACTTCTATATAGAATAATATAAAGAGTCAAATTCAATTAAAATTTGACGCAGTCAAACAGATTGAGCGTGGTTTGCGATAAAATATAGTTTCCAAGGCTTTACCAAATAAATGACTGAATTTATGTTAGTACATCTCAGATCTGCTTAGGCCTGGGCAACCTGACAGTATCTTAGCCCACGTGCAGTCTGACTGTGCTGCACTTTGCCTGGATCAGTCTTGTGCTTTCACATCATACCATACCAGTATATTTGTAGCAAGTAATCCACTAGAACCAGCGACAATTATTCCGTGAACCAGCGGCATAAGAAACCTTAAAACAAAGACACGAACAATGAATTGAAAACGAAAAGAACAAGTCTCTAACAATCTTAACCAACCGGGTAAACGCAACAAACTAAACGTTGACTTTACCAGATACCCTGACCTTTGTAAAAGCAGACTAGAGTTTCGTTTCCAAATCAATGCTATTGCAATTTACGAAGTTTGATTATTGCCCGAACCAAGAATGGCTTGGTTGAAAGGTCGCCAACTCAAAAGAGATAGTAGCCATTTGATCAATTTCTTCACGAAACGTGACACAAACCATTCATCCATTTGGCCGGAAGAAAATTGTTGATTAAGAAGAGGATGATGACATTCCGTGGAGGCTGAGCGTAGACATGTAATGTACGAGATTTCATACAAGCATAGAGATGCAGTCACAATTATAGGTGTAAAATTATATATACCTAGAACGTCCGACATAGAAGGAACTAAAAAGTGATTAGTAAACTAACACCTTGACAGGACAGAGATTTATCACGTAACCAGATTGAGACTAAATTTTTAATATTATTTACGAATACATTTGGGATGATGTTTTATGCCAATGTATCATCAAGTAAAGTTTTAATTTTTTGGATTTCTGTTATTATAATTACGAAAAGCTGTTTCGCACAAAGGTATCAATAGAAGAACCAAATCAGCAAAACCGTGCTACATTAATATAAAAGTGTTTTGACAATGTGCGCGAATAAACACCTACGCACCACTTTTCTTCTGTAAAATAGCGACGTGCAAACTTGGTTGCCGCAGGAAATGAACTGCGTGCGGAAACACGCTGAAGTCTCACTATCATTTTAAGCTTAATTTCATATATCTGTCTAGGCATAGGCAACCTTTGATTATTTTATCTCAGGTGCAGCCAATGACTGCATATATATGTTTAACTATATATATGTTTATACTAGTACTGGCAAAAAACTGATACGTTAAACATAAGAAGAAAAGTCAGCAGAACTAAAAATGGCCACAATGAATTTCACATAAAATCTACCATTTAGCAAAATACTACCGTCATCAATGCGGTAAAATGATGCAACATTAGTGGCACGGTTACCCATTCTAGTAGGTTTAGTGTGGTAAGTTTTTTCAATTTGATGTTATGGTAATAAGCTACCTTATAATGTATTGTTTAAAGGATGGCCACTTGAATGCAATCGTGCGCAGGTCGTGAGAATAAATTTTCACAACATCCTCACACACAGCATTACACTATTTACAAATACATTGAAACAATGACACAATAAAATAATACATTGATGGAAAAAGTCATATTTATCGACTTCATCAGGAAGAGCATTACACCGGTAGCATGTATCGAATGATTAATGAGTGAGAGTTAATATACTGTGAAATATGTAGAAGAGTATGCACAAAAATAGAGATTAAATGTGTAAAACTTGAACTACACCTATATTCAACGAAGTTTTGTGAACTAGCATAGGGAAATCATCACGAAGCTCTCCTGCGACTTTCAATATCAGGCATCACAACAAGATACAGAAATAATCGAACACCTCAATAAAATGCTTACCACCATAGCGAACTTAAATAATACTCGGGGTCATTACGAAGCCTGATTACAATGCAATCATGGAACAACATTCAATTTCAATGCCAGAACAAGGATTTAATTTTCTACCTAAATCAACGTATTTACTGGAATTGGTTAAAATGATTCAATGGACGATAAGAAACACGTGTAGTCAACAAAATTTCAGTATTGTAATAAGATGAGTTCGTTCAAAATATTCAATTGGGTTATTTTAAATTTCACTGGATCAATATGGCTGAAGCAACCGAGATAATGCCACAATTATTTTCAATGATAAATATGATAACCAAGGAGCTAGTTTTGCAATAATATACACCCATAGTACGTTTAATGATGTTTTCTAAATTATACATTGGAAAAAATCTGATAAGTTGAAAGATAAACCTTGGAATTGAAGACAGTATTGAATTATAGATTTACAAAATCTGTTTTGTGCCGTGAAAGACTGCATTATTGCAACGTATAGCATCGCACAAGAATCTTATGTATTGTCTACAAGTGATCGATATAAAATGCTTGGAAAATAAAACAAAAAGTAATAGTTAACTGAGGTGTTATATGGAACTTTCCTTGATCATATAATTCAGACACCTATATGAGATAGGTTTGTTTGTTCACAAAGACAAAATTACGCATGGCAGGACTTAAATTATTCTACGTGACACAAAATTCTATGTGATAGGCCAAATGAAAATAGAAAATCAAATATAATGAACGTAATACACACAAGCCAATTGGTCAAGTACTGCATATCGCTGTGGGCGTTGCGGGCGAGATTGTTTCTTCTAAATCGGACTGTTTAGTAGTCTGAAACGCTGTGAGCACGAAAACATTATGCGCTTGTGATTTATATGCATGGTCGATATCAACTGATGGAGATGAACAACAATAACACATGAGGGGTATTGTATGCAATATCTAGATGATACAGCTTCGTCAAACATGAAATTTGAAATACGTCACACATCCCAGTTAATTTAAGATGTTTTAGAAGAGTCATATTTAAATATTGAATCAAAAGCAGTCTAACACAGTCTTTTAATGGACAGTTTAAAAAAATCTTTTTATACTCAATTGTACTAAAAAGAAGTGTCCGACATATAACTTTCCGAATATTCTCAAAAACGAAAACAGACATTTAAGGATAAAGATGTTTACAAATGGAATATTTTATAATTTTCTAGACTAATACAAAAATACTATGATGAATTATTAAATCGCTGCAGCATGAGAACAAAATGTACTCAAGTTGTCAATAGTCATGTATACTGACGAATAACTGAGAAGTCCGTGACGCTTTATCTTTGGAACAGCTATTTTAATACCAATCAAGGCAAATTCAAGTTTGAAAATTTTAACATGTTTACTCCACAACACGGTTACGTAAATGAATTACTTACGCTGATTATTTTGGCAAACGTAGCATTTAAGTGAATGGTTCGTTGCCTCAGAATACGTTTCCGTAGAAGACTGCGAACTCTGACTAGGATCAGGACGATGCATTATTTCAGCTGAGTATTTGATAACGTAATCGGGCAATTTAGTGGTCCACAAATCATGTACTACGAGACAGGAAGCTCCAGATGGTGATATCCAGGTTTGCTTTTTATCAACATAACGACTAACGCGAAATCTGGAAACAGACGAAGATGCACGAGATCTTGAATTGGCTTCGTCATCTTCCATCATTTGAGGTTTAATTGTTTTTTGAAATTTTTTCAATGATCTTGTGTGAGGAGTGGTGTCACAACGGGAAATACGGCGTCTTCTTTTGGTAGATTTCTTAGGTGCACTAGCGGGTTGTGTCACTTCTTTTCCTGCGAATTGGTCATCCTGAGCAATCTTTTCTCTTTTGATACTTAAAAGAACAAAGCCGGGTTTTGTACGACCCATCATATTAGCAACAATTTCACTATTCTCTTCACAAGGCAAATCCAAGGAACCTTTATTTAAACAATTCTTGAGGTCTGTCAGAGTGAATGCCTGTGTATCACGCACCTGTGCATTTTTGACCTCTTGCTCTTCACTAGGCACAGAATGTTGTGGTAAAGGGTGAAGAACCAACCGCGTAGATGGACAACCCATCATATATCCAGCTGATTCTGACGGTATCTCCGTTTGAAAATTTTCATCACGTGGCTTGATTTGGAATATTAATTCTGGGTCTCTTTGAAAAGTTGCTTCAACAGGAACGAGAAATGTCGAAATGTTTTCTGAGTCTCCTGGTGATTTGAACTCGGTAAATTCAGTTGGTGTTTCGATAGCACAGCCCTGATCACGATAATCCTGTTTTGGATTCGACAAAGTATCAGCATCGTATTGCCTCGAATTATAAAGGGCTATCAGATGCTTTAACAACAGAATTTGCAATTCTGCGGTTAGATCTGTATTTGTAGAGGGCGATACTGTAGTGATTGGTGGAACTTCGCCATTGGGAATTTCTGTGGACATATTATGTGAAATATGGTTGTCAGCACAGCGGTCAGCAGCGTTGGCCACATCTTCTGATGCATATGGAAAAAGCAAACCATGACACACAGGTTGTTGAGAATCATTGATATTACCATGTGAGTCTGAAGGGTAAACCGGAGAGAAAGTCAATGGAACCGATGATGGACTACAGGGCATATAAACAACATCACTCTGAGCTGTTAGAAGATCTGAAGATATTTCAAGAGGATAGGCACTGAATACTGTTGACCAACTGTCTGTGTTAAAACCTCTGGATGTCATTTCTTCAACGACGCGATTATTACGAATGTTGGATTCATTATCGGAATCCATCCATAATAAACACAGCGCGGACACAACCAAATCGAGACCAAGGACGTTGTGGCTACAGCTTAATTTATTGACATGACATAAGAAACTAAAAGCATATACTTTTCGTCATACGGTTATTCTGTACCAAAAAAACGAGCTAAGATTAAAAAAACTGTTTCAACTAGACAGTAACTCACATAATTTGAAATATTACTTTTTTTTCTCCAACTTTGTTCAAATCCAAAACTCGGCTACAAACTGTTCGGAAGGTTGCATCCTCTGAAAATAGTGTAAATTGATAATTCATTTATAGAAACCACATAAATTTTACCGCCTAAATAAAATTATATAGGGACTAATTTAAGACCCACACTTGGTGCAATGTAGCACCTGCAACTGTTTAAAATATTTTTGCAACATTCCAATAACAGCATGATTGTAGTTTGTGTTTAAAGTCAGATTTTTATTAATAAGTAGTATATGACGTTCGAAAAGTAGGACAGAAGAATACGACCGGTTTCGCGGTTATTGCCGTATGCGTATCCGTGACCTGACATTCGAACGCCGTTCTGACTTTGTGCTAAACCCATTTATTTGCGAATTCGAGGATAAATACTCATTTGCAAATTGAAATTTAGCTTTTTATATGGGGAGTAATCTAAGTCCCACACTTCGTGTAGCACCGGCATTTGTTTGGAATATTATTGCAACATTCCAATAACAGCACGATTGTAGTTTTTGTTTAAAGTCAGATTTTTATTAATTTATGTTTGAAGAATGATGCTCTTTTGCATATGTAGAAATAACTACTTTTCAAATATAGCCATTAACGCAAGAGGCTGTCGAAAATGATGCTCCTGCTCTAAGTAGCACACCAAAAATTGTGCAGCTCCATCGGGTGCTTCGACCAAGGGCCATACAGGATTTGTCACAGAATCACGAATTACCAGTGTCCCAGTATTGTACGCGATTAAATGCATCTTACGGAATAAGTGGGCTAAAGTTTGCCTCTGTGTGACTGAGTTATACACAAGGGTTATTACGCTTTTGGAGCCCCGGACGTCTGCGATTGATGAGATGTCGATAAACATCAGCGAACGGTATCTCGTCATTAGATGCGATAGAACTGGCGGTAGTAGAAGCGGTGGCATTGCACACCACTTGTAATATGGTTTGCACAATATAGGTACAGTTATATCTCTAGCCAG
The DNA here is from genome assembly GCA_013407085.1 of Atriophallophorus winterbourni. NCBI lineage: Eukaryota > Metazoa > Platyhelminthes > Trematoda > Plagiorchiida > Microphallidae > Atriophallophorus > Atriophallophorus winterbourni. The sequence goes on along the minus strand of JACCGJ010003800.1, from coordinate 25,096 downwards.
AGAAAATGTCCAAGTATGTAAGAGTATCCTGACTTGCTACAACTCATCGCTTGCAATTGCTTGTGTCTACGTCACACACACTGCAGCCCAACAGGAGACTACACAGCTTGTTGAGACACTCAACGGTTTGTTTCGCTCAGCTTCGGGAGCACTTATATTGGGTGATTTCAAACTCACAGACATAGATTGGCCTGTCCCTACAGGTGTAGACACCGAGCAATCAGAAACTTTTCTCGAACGGCTCCATAATCATGCGTTGGGCGAGCATGTAATGATCCTACAAGGTGTCGGCATGGATGCACTCCATGCACTCTTGACTTAATGCTTTCGTCCCAGCTAAAAGCCATTTGAAGTTTCCACCTTTTTGAGATCCACAACATTTTAGATGCTCATATCTATTGATCTTCAATATTCTTCAGGACTTTTTCCCCTCATGCCGTTACTTCATTCCATTTAATAACAGCTCATATATTGAATTTCTATAAAAGTGATTGATTGCCATTTATCATCTTTATTTTAACGAACAAAAAATTACACTGGACATGTGATCTTAAAAATTTAATAACTAATGTCTATTTTTTGCTTTGTACATAAAAGCAATTTGTTAATTATTGATCATGCTTAGCATGCCCCGGAGATCCAAAAATTGAACATTTATTTAATTTAATTTAATTTAATTTTATTTTATTTAAGGTACCCACCACTACTTGGCAAAAGCGATCACGTAATGATAAACTTCGGAGCGATTTCGCGTTTACAAAAACCTTTCTCTCGTCCTAGACGCTATTTTAGACTTGTGGACTGGGGTTTAATCCTGCAGACTTCAAAATTTTTCTTCCGTTACCTAGCGCTTCCAATATAAGTGAAAACTGGGATAAACTTTGTAAGTATCTAAATGAGATACAAACAAGCTCGCTCAACTGAAGTGCGTGAGATGGCATCAAAGGCCGCCCTGGTGGAGTCCTCGAGTTCGTAGGTCTACCCGTAAACGGGATCGCCTATGGCGGCGATATAAGCTATCCCTCACTTCTGGTTCTTGGGCCCGCTACAAAACTGCTCGGAATGCTTATGTTAAATTACAGCGTTTGCTCAAACAGGATTTTGAGTTATCTCTAGCTAAGGATGCTAAATCTAATCCGAAAAGATTTTATAGCTAGGCACAGTCAAGAGGTAAAACCATGTAAATCATAGGAGATTCGAAACTGGAGAAAGGAAAAGTAGCTGATACCGGCCTCGTCCAATGCAACTGCCTTTGCAGGGTTTTTCAGTAGCGTTCAACAACGGGACAATGCTTCAAATGCACGGTCGGGTCTGAATGGCCTGAAACCTAATGCCCATGTATCAGATGAGTGGTCCTTCAATGAGGCTGAGGTGTAAGGCGCACTTATCCATTTTCGCTTTAACAAATCCGAGAGGCCGGAGGGTATCCAGTCATTTATGCTAAAAATCTTGCCTCAGTGCTTACTAAACCGTTTTGCAAGCTCCTTAATACATGCGTGAAGATGGGAGTGGTTTCCAGTAAGTGAAAAGGAGCCATAGTCGTGTCAATACACAAGGGTGGTTGCAGGTCAACTTTTTGGAAATATCTCTCTCTAAGCCTGACTAGCATCGTCCCAAAAGTACTGGAAAAACTATAGAGTGACAAGTCTGTCAGCATCTCAGTCGGCATTCTCTACTGAGTGTAACTCAACATGGATTTCTGAAGGCTAGATCCTGCCTAACTAACCTTCTTAGCTATGTCGATACTGCAACTGAAATGCTGGACTAAGGAAAGCCAGTCGAAATCGTTTACTTAGATATTAGCAAGGCTTTTGATTCCTTGAGTCACCGCCTTCTAGAGATCGAGCTTGTAGCAAAAGGCATACGGGGTAGTCCACTTGCTTGGATAAAGGCCTTCCTAACAGGTAGAACATTCCGAGTTAGGGTAGGATCTACGCTGTCGAATGAAACCAACGTGATCAGTGGTGTACCCCAAGGTTCGGTACTTGGTCCTCTTCTATTCCTGATTTTCATCGATGACTTGACCTCGGCATTGAAGTGCCCATGCTTCGTTTTCGCGGATGATGTGAAAGTCATAAACTGGTCACACCAGTGGGACCTCCCACTGAACCTTAATAAGAGCCAACTCTTGTCAGCACTGGTTTATAAGATTTCAGTTCAGGTGTCGGGTAATTCTCTCACTGTTAGCGCCACACAGCGTGTTAAGTATTTAGGAGTACTAGTTAGGACTGACTTCAAATGGGAGAACCAATGCGCAGCTGCAGCTTAACGTGCTCACAAAGTGCTCTTTCGGCTGAGATCAGTGTTATCCAGCAGAAGACCCGATGTATTCCTGCCCCTTTGCAAGGCATAAGTTCGGCTGCATTTAGAATATTGTGTTCAGGCGTGGTGCCCTTACTACAAGAAGGATATCGTTCAACTCGAAAGCGTACAGCGTCTCGCAACTCGCATGATTGAGGGTCAGCGAGGGAAACCTTACGCTGCACGCCTGAAGTCCCTAGTTCTTTTTTCACTTACGCGCGGTCGTTTGAGAGGTGACTCAATTGAAACCTTCAAGATCTTGGAGGAGTTAAGTGGCGTTATCTTGCCCGACTTCCTGAGCTGGGCACCCGGGGCCATTCACTCAAACTTGCTAAGGAGCGATGTAGACTAGACTCCCAAAAAAACGTTTTCAGCCTCAGGGTGGTAAATTTCTGGAACCAACATTCGAAAGAACTTATATCCTGCAGTTCTGTCGCAAGTTTTAAGCAGGGTTTAGACCACATCTGGGGTATGCTTTTTTCTGAATTCTCCCCATAATTTTTATGCAAGATTAGGTCGTTCACCATTTTTAGCGTTGGCTGGTTTCTAAGTAAATGCTAGAGTTCTATTTTCTAATACACAACTCTTCTTTAGCTGACCTCTCACCGTACTGGTGAAGAAAAATTTATTTTTATTTTTCCAGCATCATTCATAACGAGGTGCTTCCTAAATACAACCCAGATAATCTCATTGCGTCGCGATCGTCGAGGATATACGAATCATAATAAGAAAAAAACGCTTTGACAGTGGTGGTTGCTTCTCCGCAGCTTTCCACCAAAAGAAATTCTGGGCGCGTGATTGGCTTTTAGCCACCTTCAGCCCTGTGCAACTTGAACTTGAACTTGAAGTAAACTGAAGGTCAAATGTCGCAGCGGGTTTTTTCGCTCGTGAAAATGTCTCAATGGTTTAATAGTTCACTGATATATTCCCGTTTTAGGAGCAAAAAAGTGTTTGAAAACCACAGAGTGACATGTTCAATAATTATAAGAGTACAACTGAGAAATGTCTGAGTTCCCAATGTCTTATTACAGCCCATATTTTCGTTCAGTCATCACCATCTTTGTATAGTGTTGGCATTTGGTCAGGTAGGGTATCAATTCGGGACACAGTTACTCATCACATCCCACGTAAAAGGCTCAATCAAATTGTGTTCAAATATAGCCATTGGTCACTGGTCAATAATAAATTGTGATTAAAAAATGCGAGAAGCTTGAAATGTTATCCACAGAATATTGTACGCAAATCACTCAGTCTTCTCCGTGCCGTGTGGCACATGAGGCGAAGACAACCCCACACCAGTTTTCCTGGTTTGCCGCTGCTTCCGTTGCCGTCTGCACCGTGAATCCCTGTGCATGTATTTCGCGTTCCAACGTTCTGCGCCAAGTTTCCTTTGGCCGTTCCCTTTTTCGTTTACATTGCGGAAGCCAGTGAATGGCTACCTTCGTATGCGAACTGGGATCCATCTTGCAAACATGATCGAACCATCTCCACCGTCGTTTTTTGACTACGGTAGATACCACCTCCAGACCAGTTTTTCTCAGGAGCTCTTCATTCGAAATGGCGTGGGGCCAAAAAATCCGTAGAATTCTTCTCAAGCACTTAGTTTGAAACACGTTCATTCTGCACTAAATGGCAGCGGTCGTCTTCTAGCATTCCGATGCATACAGCAACACACTCAGAACGTTGCTCTTGAAAAGTGCTGAGATCGGAGGATTTCCAAAAGGAATTCAGCATGCAGAATGCTTGGTTCGCCTTCCCGATCCTTCTCCTCACCTCATCTTCACAGTCACCATTTACAGTCAGTTTGCTCCCAAGGTAGACTATGTGTAACCTCACTGAGCGGTTGACCGTCCACGAACACTGGTGGTTGCTCCGGAACATTCTTCCGCATTACCTCCGATTTGCCAGCGTTAATTTCTAAACCCACCGTCTTGCCCATTGCCGATGGTCGATCGCTCTTGTTCTGGATATCACTGATCTTGCGTGCCAGAGAACAACATCATCCGCATAGTTCAGGTCTTCTAGCGCTCCCGCTGGGGTCCATGGAATGCCTGCTGCCCTGCCATCAGTCACCTGTCTCATAATCCAGTCTATTGTTAGGGAGAAGAGTATCGGTGAGAGGATACATCCTTGCCTCACTCCCTTACGAACCTCAAACTTCTCAGCGAGCATTCCATTGTGAGCCACTTGGCATTCAAACTTCTCATAAAAGGTTTTTATGAGATTTACCATCTTTGATGGTATGCCATAATGACGGAGGATTTTCCATAACACTGGTCGGTGAACGCTATCGAAAGCCTTCTGGAAGTCGATGTAGGCCACACATAGCTCTGCATTCCATTCATGTGTCTGCTCCAGGATCTGACGGAGGACAAAGATTTGGTCAATGCAAGATTTTCCTTTCCTGAACCCGGCTTGCTCTTGTCGTAAAATGGATTCAACTGCATTGGAGACACGTCGGAGAATGATGCGGCAGAATACTTTGCTCGTGACAGATAGAAGCGTAATACCTCGCCAATTGGTGCAGTAGCTCAAGTCACCTTTCTTCGGAAGTTTGATTATAGTACCCGAACGCCAGGCGTCCGGTATCTGCTCAGTATCCCAGATGTTCCGGAATAGGTCTCGCAAAACTTTCGGTGTCTCTTCGGTTTCCGCCTTGAGCAGTTCGGCATACACTCCATTGTCACCTGGTGCCTTCCCATTTTTCAACCTCTGGATAGCAAATTGCACCTCTTGGAGGCTGATGGGGTCTGTGTTGACGTCAAGGTCTGTAGCTGCCTCAGGTATATCGACGTTGGATTGAGGCGGTGGGCGGTTTAGAATGAGCTCGAAATGTTCTCGCCATCTGGCTAACTCTTCTTTCGCATCAGTTATCACATCTCCACCCTGGGTCCTCACTTGTTGATTGCTTGCCTGACTACGATTGCAGAGCTTTCGATTAATCTGATATAACGTTCTCAAATCATTCATTCGGCACGCCTCTTCTGCTTGTTGTGTCAGGTTTTCCACTTACCGTCTTTTGTCTTTCCTAACTGATTTCTAACCACTTTATCTTTCATTCTATGCTCTTCAGTGATGACAATCCTTTCATTAGACGGTTTCTTGCTCAGCATGCGTTTCTTTACATCTTTTCTCATTTTTATTCTAGTTTCATTTCTCATATCTATCTAACCCTGAGCAATCCGACATTATCTTAGCCCATGTGTAGTCTGTGCCGGTGCGGCACTTTGCTTCCATCAAGTATGTGTTTTCATACATCCATTCATACGTTTATATGGGAGGTTTTTTTCCATTGGCCACTGTTTAGTGTGTTGAGGTCTCCATGGGGACACTGGCACTCAGACCAGCCATTTAATGAACAATGGAATGCTTGTTTAATTAACAATCTGTTAACAGTATCCAATTCAAACTTGTGGCCTGAACACGGTTATTCAATTGACCTGACTGTGATTGTATGGCAAACAATCATTGATACTTGTTATTCGCCAATTCTGCTTATTATAGTGATGATATTCATCAACCACATTACTAGTGTGCTTACAGTAAAACCGCTATGGGTCCTGAGACGTACTGATGCTCTGTCGCATCACGCTGACACAAAACTGATAAAAGGATTGCAATGCTGACAAATACTGTTGCTAATTTGATGTTTAACGAAACGTTATTGTGCACTTTAATATTCAAACCTTATGTGTATATGAAATAAACCTGGATCCAGGCAAAGTGCTGCACTGTCAGACTGCGTGCTGCCTGAAATGCTGTCAGGTTGACCAGGCCTTGATAAATATAAACAAAAAATCTCAGTGAGACTCCAGCGTGTTTCCACATTCAACTCAATACTTTGCTGACTGTGCGGCGCTTTTCCTGGATCAGGCTTGTGATTTCATACCATATACCAATAGGAGTAGCACTGAAGATTTCGTCGTCAATGAGCTACCGATCTAGAGTTGTTGTTGGCCTCCTTCGGTCGATGTCGACCATGGATGTACATCACAATCGAATGAATTTTCATCTTTTACAGCTTTTTGAATGACTAAACAGTCCGATTCAGGAGGAACAATCTCTCACGCGGCGCTTGCAACAATGGTCAGAACTCTGTTGTAGGCGTCAGTTACACGCCGGCGGCGTGATCCTATAACCGAAAACGAGGATTCCTTTGCAGACAAATGGTTTCAAATACAGTACTTGATGCTTTCCACGAAAGGTTCAGGCTTTGCACGGTTCCATATCCTTACCGTTCTCTACTGTACTGCGATAGGGATGCTGATCTATGTAAATAAGTGAGTGCATTGCTCACTGCTAAGCATGACAACCACATAACCGGGATAAGTAGGCGCATACTTTACTCTTTAAAGCGTCTTTGTTCCAGTCGCTCGCGAGGGTATAATTGCTCCTACTACAATTTTTTACTGAATATTGTCAGTTTACCGAGGTCCTACGCAGCAGAGATAGTCATTGTTTTCTATCAATTTATGCGTTTTTCTTGAACAAACAATCGGGAAAACAGAACAAGACCGGAATGGAACGTTGTTCGGGAGTTCAAGGTCCATGCGGCCAGTGAGTACCCTTGACCGTGAATATGGTTTGTATTTATATGGCAACAACAGAGTGAACGTGTAAGGGTACAGAATAATCGTGAGGAAAGTGCATAGTGGAACGATGGTAGTTGGTTCTCATGGGCGAGTCAGACATTTAGAATTTAGTGATGATAGGGTTTGTTATTTTGCCAGGTACAACCTGCTCACCCAACAGGCAATTTCTCTCATTGCCAACTTCGTTTTTCAATCAGGTATCCTATTTTTTTCGTTATGAGGGTGCCCTCCTAACACTGTCCAATGTTTTAAAGTGTTTACTTCACCATGTGGTTTCCAGGTTCTCACAGCCGGAGCGGTTTTGGGAATAAGCTATCAATTCCGAAAATGCTATAATGACGCGCGTCTCACATAGCCTCTGACAACCAAGTCCAACTCCTGGTCTGCACGCGTGGTCCCGTGTGACCCGGTGGAACTGCTTGTACTGACAGAAAAGCTAAGGCGGCTGACTGGCGCCTTGAAACGAGCTTGCTTCTGGCAGGTGGAGGTGGTAAGTCCATGAAGGCAGTCCACCTAGGGGAAGGAAAACCCATATCTCAAACCTACACGGCCTTGTATCAGATCCAATTGTCAAGTACAAGACTTTCGGGCGTCAGCCTCAGGAAAAAATCCGGAAGCCGGAGTCCCCTTAAGAGTGTCCGATTTTATATTCAACGTCGTACCTGCCGAAGCTCTGAGACGCCATCGTTGTCCAAACGTATCAGCTCAGCTGTTCCTTAGGTACCGGTGGTGCCGTGGATATGGAGCACTTGCTGCATGGGCAACAGCTAGTTCTCCATATTGAACTGCCATTGCGTACATCTCAACACACCAATTGAGAGCACACTCCATTACGCTTCTATGGATAATTACACGGTAAGCAGCGATTCTCGTTTAAAAGCTATGGCTCGACTGCGTAGAGCTCAGGCTCCTAGGGCTGCTTCGGGACGGTGGAAGAGATTTTAGTCTCTTGGACGGCTGCCGCCCGCCTCAAGCTGGCACCCCAGTCAATAAGGTGCCGTTGTTGTAGAACAGAATGAATGAGCAGCCACACGGTTAGAAGACAACGCCTGATTGTAAGGCTTTAATCAACTAGAAAATTCCAGTATACAAAGCTGCAAAAGAAGAGTGCAATAGATGAGACATGTGACAGTTATGATCAAAGTTTACGTATACAACATGACATTCTCCCCAGCCGTCAAACCTCTCGCGTTCGAAGATTATATGGTCTAACTCTTTGTTGCTGGGATATCAATTGATCCACGTTACATCTCGGTGTCGCGTCTGAATTCTCGACCGGTTCGTTCGATGTAGTGTGATTGTGGGATGTAACTTCTAATGAGTGAGGTGTCTCATTCATTGGACTAAGATGACGAAGTGACACCGTCTCCTCACGACCGTCAGACAAACGAATGTGGGCGTACTGGGGATTACTTTCTAACAGTTCAACTTCTTCTGCGATCGGTTCATACTTTGATGTACGCGTATTTCTTCGGTACAGTATTGGTCCAGGCTCCATGAGCCAATGAGGAAGAGTAGTGCCGACAGGGGACTTGCGATTGTGTTTAAACATGCGCTCGTGGGTGTTTCATTGGTGGCAGTGCACAGAAGTGATCGGATTGCGTGCAATGCATCAGGAAGCACATATTCCCAATGTTCTACAGATAAGCTCCTTTCTCGCAAACACAAAGATGTTGTTTTCCACAGGGTACTATTCAAGCGCTCCACTTGCCCATTACCCTGAAGGTTGTATGATGTAGTTCGACTCGTCGCTATGCCTCGAGAATGCAGAAAGGATTTGAGTTCTGTAGACATGAACGATGAACCACGATCAGAGTGCACATAAGATGGCATACCGAATACAGAAAACAGTTCAATTACCGTATTTTTCGGACTATAAGGCGCACATAAAAACACTAATTTGTACGAAAAATCGGCAGTAAGCCTTATATTCCGGTGCGCCTTATGTATGTGTGGTTGAATTGATTATAGAGAACCCAACAAGTAGAGAGTAAGAAGATCCGAGATTTGGGCTTTAAACAACTTGTTGATACAATATACGGCTGAAAAGGGAGAGGGATGCGTTTATATATGGTCACGAGTTTATAGTATAAAAAGACAGTACAAGACAAACAGACAGCGATATACGACATTCTCCCCGCCTCGAAAAAATGATAACTGTCAGTAGTTTTGGCTTGTTAAATTGCACCGCTCCTCAGCTCATACGGTCGGACGCGTTGTTGTTGACGAATAAGTTCAGTGAGACTCTCGTTAGGTTCTTGATTGCAAGGAGTTTCAGAAGGCTCGTTGTTTGGCGGTTCTAACAGAATATCGACATCGGGAACAATTGCATTATGTTGCTCTCCAATGGGCGCGAGTTGACGAAGCGACACCGACTGTTCTTGACCATTAAGTAGTCGTACCCTGGCGTAAGTTGGATTGCATTCAATCAGTTCCACCTCTTCTGCTAATGGCTCGTATTTATTACGTCGTAGATTATTGCGCATCAGCACTCGGCTTGTTTCTAATAGCCAGCTGGGAAGGGATGTGCCAGTTTCCTGCTCTTTGGGTGTGTGTTCGAACAACAGACGCGATATCGACAGTATGATATGTAACGTTCACACTGTGACATCTTTATCTTGTATTCTCTTTATACACCCGATGCTGGATAAACGATGGCATCATTGGTTCAGAACTTTCAATACCTACTTGAAGTCCGTGAATTCTAGCTGCTTGGATAAGCTTGAAACGCTAGTACATTTTGTCAACCACTCTGTTTATGATTACATCGCTGATTGCATCGATTACGAAACAGCGGTAGACATTTTGAAGAAGATATATATCCGACCCAAAAGTATTGTTTTTGCCCGTCATCTTTTGACTACTTGTAAACAAGAAGCCGGTGAAGATGTTGATCAATTTCTTCAGAGATTGAAATCACTAGCTAAAGATTGCGAGTTCAAATCAGTTACCGCTTTAGAACATTGCAATGAATCAGTACGAGACGCTTTGATTTCCGGTCTGCAATCAAGCACAATTCGGGAGAAACTACTTGCACAGCATGATCTGAGCTTGGAAGAAGCTCATAAATGTGCTAGATCACTTGAGCTTGCTCATAAACAGTCTCAATCATACAATCCTACTCCAAACTTTAGTTGTACAACTTCCGATTCGAATTCTTCTGAATCAATTCGTAATGAACTTTCTGCTCCAACTATTCAAACTTGTTACTTTTGTGGTAGAACTAGACATCCCCGTACAAAATGTCCAGCTAAAGAATCAATTTGTAATAATTGTGGCAAAATTGGCCATTTTCAACGTGTATGCAGATCGAAACAATCTACACAAATCTCAAACTGTACATTCAGTCCCTTACTTTCTACAACAATTTCAGCACCGTCATTGGTCTACTTGTCTCGCGCATCCGCGTTAATAACTGTTAACAAAGTCCGCCTCCATGCCCTATTTGACACCGGAAGTTCTTCCAGTTATATATCACAATCAGCTGTAAAAGCAAATGACTGGATCGTACATCCTGATAAATCTTCGGTTACCATGGCTTCTACGTCACTCTCATGTGAGACATGTGGTTTTTGTTACGTTGATATCCAGTACAACGGTATATCATACAACCGCTTCAGAATATCAGTGCTCCCTGGTCTTTGTACCGATGTCCTTCTCGGACATGATTTTTTGGGCCTGCATGACAAAATTGAAATTTCGTTTGGTGGCACCCAGGTACGCTCGCTCTATGCGGAGTGACAGCGGCTCAACTGACATCATCCGCCTTGTTTTCAAATCTCGCACCTGACTGTAAACCGATCGCTACAAAGTCTCGACATCATACCCCAGATGATGAAGTTTTTATCGCCACTAAAATTAAACAATTACAAAAGATGGCGTCATCGAACCCTTCTAGGGTGAAGAAAGTTTACATTGGCGGTTTGCTGGATACCGTCACAAAAGATGATCTCATGCATGAGCTTTCAAAATACGGCGACGTTGATGACGTATGGATTGCTCGAAACCCTCCCGGTTTTGCATTTGCGCAATATGTAAAATCGACAGACGCGGAAAAAGCAGTACGAGCGTTAGACGGGCTTAACTTATGCGGCTCGCGAGTGCGTGTAGAATTTGCAAGGATGGATCGTTCTGGCAAAGGTTCAAGCTTTCGTGGTTCACGTTCAGTCGCTCGTGGTCCATCGCGTCGCTACGCTTCACCAAGACGAGGAGGAAGGTATTCGCCTCCATATGAAGGTTTTCGCTATCCTTACGATCAAGGAAATATGTTCTACCCAGATATTGCGAATGCGATGGCTGCAGGATTTCCCTACGGTGCTTATCCGCCAGTAATGCTTTTCATACCACCGGAAGACATCCGTGGCTTCCCTGGATCTCGACGTCGTTCATCCATACTGTTTGCGTAACCGCGAGGCCTAACAATCACTGCTGGTTATCTTTTCCTTCAGCCGGGGAGAATGTCATGAATTTACGTTATAATTTTGAACAATATTGATTATGTATACATTCTTCTTCGTAACTGTATAACTCCTCTCCATTTCAGCTGTCCTATTCTGATTCTAGACGAGTAAAGCGCTATATCTATCAATCGTTTCGTTCTATCTGACTGTTGTGATTCTATACCTGCGTTACACTACTTACTTTTACTTTTGTGTGGCTGGCTCCACCGGTGGATTAACCGGCTTTATTGATGTCTCAAATAACGCCAGCCTACACCCGTCGATCGGAGGCGACATCGTTTCAGCGGAAAGCGAAGGTAATCCGTTCCATCGTGCTCGAACGGCAGCGTTTGATACTCGGTCTGTATATCGGATACTTAAGATTACCCTAAGGCACCAGTGGTCGAACACTTCTAAAGATTATACATACTGTTACCTCAGCGGCCACGTCTCGTATCCATAAATCAGACAGGGCGGATGCTGCTTGAATAAACACTTATCTTTATTTGTTAAGGCTGATCCGGGCCTTCGCCAAGGTGCCTTTCACTGTAAAAACGATTGCGCTGCCGGTATCTATTAGACTTATTTTCCCGTGGTAAGTTGGAGCACACAGATTTATCTCCATGTTTGAGCAGGGGTAGGATGGGAAAATTTTCGTCTCCGAGATAAGAACAAAACAATTTGTTGTGGTGGCATAATATAATCAGCATCATCAGTAAGCACAAGTCTGGAGCCAGACAAGTGCCAACAATATGAAGCAGGAAAAAGCACATGAGCAAGCGCGTTGGAAAATGGAAAGCAGGCAAGCGGAATACGGCAAAGCAAATTGCAACCAAAGCACTTGTTTTTGTAGTTTTACTGCATGCGATTTTTTTGGGTTTTTTTGTTTTGTTTTTTGTTTTTTATGTAAAATAATACCGAATAAAAAATTATGACATAATAAAATACACTGGCGCCACTGACTTCGGTTTGTAGCCATATCGCGTAAGGTTTTCAGCCAACTATTAGGTGGAGCTTTTGGACCCCACCCAGGCAAACGAATACGCCCAACTGAGCCTAGCGCTACGGTGAGTTTCTTTATCCCAACGCGCCATGTCATGGACTGGCCACCCGATCTTTTCTCCCAGCTTCTGTCAGGCTCTGCGAATAAGGCGCGGTACGGTAAACGGTGAGTAGGCATTCTTAAAACATGTCCCAGCCATCGCAAGCATCAGCATTTCTCTCAGTCCGTGGCCACCTGGTCCAAACACCCGCTTGCAGACATCTATATTTGTAACACGATGCTGCCACCGAATGCGAGCAATTCTACGCAGGCAACGGGTATCAAAAACAGAAAGCCGACGGACATCTTCCGCTCGGATAGACCAGGTTCCGCAGCCATAAAGGAGTGTAGCACGCACCACTGCGTTGTACACTCGGCCTTCAGTATGGAGTGAAATATCGCGTCGACGCCACAGGTGGCGAAGGTTAGCAAACGCTGCACCCGCTTTGCGAACACGATGTGAGATCTCGTCCTCGACACAACCTCCAGCGGAGATACAACTGCCAATGTAAACAAAGCTGTCGACCAATTCAAGATTGACATCGCACACAGTTAGGTTTGGAAGAGAGCCGCTCCAATCCTGGGTAAGTGTTTTACACTTGTTAGGCGCAAAGCACATGCCATATCTTGAAGCTTCAAGTGCCAGGCGGTCCAGGGCTTGTTGCATTATATGAGGGTCATCTCCCAGAAGTGCGATGTCATCGGCATACTCTAGATCGGTCGCTCGCTCACCCGGCAGAAGTTCAACACCTGTGCCCACCAGGCCAGCTAAAGCTTTGCTCAGGACATCGTCGATCGCGAAGTTAAAAAGGAACGGCGAGATAGGGCAGCCCTGCCGCACCCCGCTGGAGATATTGAACGAGGACGACAATTGTCCATACGCTCGAACCCTGCCCGAAGTTTGGCAATATAATGCTTTCAAGATCGAAACATACTTCAATAATAATGCGTCAGCACAAGCTTTAATAAGTTGAACGGTAATTC
>JACCGJ010003800.1:0-11718 GCA_013407085.1 Atriophallophorus winterbourni | reverse complement strand
AATTTAGCACGGTGTTAGCCGCACAGCACAAAATACTACCGAGGCGTCGAACAAGAAGGTGTTCTTTCTCCCACGCTTTTCGTCATTTTCTTGGCTCTGCTTCTAATTCTCGCTTTTTGCACGAGAACAGAAGGCATTTACCTATGTAGCGAAGTGATTGTAAGCTTTTCAACCTTATCCGATTAAGAGCATAAATCAAGGCACCGGATGTGCTAATATGTGACCTGTTGTTTGCCAACGATGCAGCCATTATTGCTAACTCCCAAGAACACCTACAGTCGCTAATTGACTCTTTTTTGTCGGCATGAAAGACTTTGGGCTAATAATCAGCTTGATCAAGACCAAAGTGCTTGGCCAATGGATTGTATCGCCTTCAATCATCACTGTTGGAAACTGTCAACCTGAACCAGTACATCATTACACATATCTTAGTTCAACCATTGCTGATAACCTCTCGCTAGGCATGGAGATTGTTAAGCGGATTGGCAGAGCAGCTGTCATTTTGTTCCGATTGAACTCTCGTGTTTGGGACATCCGCAAATTAACTGTAAAGACAAAGATGATGGTATACAGCGCGTGCGTACTAAATGCTTTACTGTATGGCAGTGAAACTTTGACCACCCACGCAAGACACGAACGGAAGCTGAATGCTTTCCATCTACGAAGCATCCGTCGTATCTTGAACATATCGTGGATGGACAAAGTGACTAACGCCGAAGTGCTTTGAAAAGCTGGTCTACAGAACATCTCCACTCTACCACGACAGCGCCACCTGCGGTGGCTTCGTCACGTCTACAGAATAGAAGTCGATCATTGGACAGACCGCGCTTGCGCTACTAAGAGGTTTGCAAAAGAGATATGAAAGCCCGTGTCATTGACCCCGCGAGCTGGGAAGAATTTGATCTTGACCGCTCGCGTTGGGGGCATTGTGTAAAGCGTCGTCTGTAAGCTGAGGAGGAGCAAATACAGATCTTGGTTGCTGAATGCAGATCACGCCGCCGGCGGGAACTGACGCCGATCGGCCGAGTACTGCCTATCGCTGTGAGCGCACCGAGAGAGAATGTTCCTCCCTAATGGGACTGTTTAGTCATTCGAAATACCGTGGAACATTAAAAAAAATCATGCGATTGTGATGTACATTCCTGGTCGACATCGACCGAAGTAGGCCAACAACAACTCCATCATGTAGATAACATGACCACTACGATATTATGAAACTCTTCTTGAATTGACTACTCGTGTATTCAAAATATAGACCCCTCAGCTTAGTATGCTCGCTAACTATCTGCTGTACGTGAATCAAGTCCTTAGCTCCTTTTCCATTTTGCTTTTATTTTGGTGTTTGTGTAGCTAACACCATTTTGAAGCTGTTATTGACTGTTGTTAATTAAGTCATCTCCACTTGCTTTCAATGTTCAAATCTATTTCTCTTTTTCATTCACCTCAGCTGATTTGCTTTCGTATTTTTACAAGCTAACGGCTTCGGACTCGATTGTTCCATGTCGACTGATAATACCACGGCATCGGTTGTCTCCTTGACCAAGCTCGCATTTTCCAGTGTCCTTCCCGAGTCCTCGTTGCACGATCGTTTGAAAAAATGTTTCCCACTTTTTTCTACGATCTTGCCGTTCGATTCCCCCCTCGAGTTGGATGGCTTTTTTAACCTCGAGCATTTCTCTGGACTACATAAGGTGAACACCTTTTATGGGACGATATGCAGTTATTCGATTTCGAAACGGCTACAATGTTTGCACATTCAACGTTCGTTTTCGCTTCAAAATTTGTGCCTCATGTCGCTTATCAAGACTTCCCCTCCACACATGTCCCTGGACATTCTCCTGCGTCTACCAGATCAAGTGTTTCAGCAGTTTATTTCAAAAGTAATGCAAACTGAGTTTACATAAGCAAATTTCAGAGTTTTTCTATCCTCTGGATGCCAATGACTCATGTGCTGTTTCATCGTCGTTTAACGGATCGAGGTGTTCCGGTTGACCTGAAAGTTGTGTTTGACTTTTTGTCCAATGTTCAAGTGTTTGACCGCATGTATCATTGCTGCAGGTTTGTTCGAGTTTTTCATTTTCTGATCACTGGATTGTAGAAATGTACAGATGTTCATATTTTCGTGGTTACAAAATGCTCATTTTTATTCACTCGGCGATTCGGACGAAAGAGGTTAGCAACATTTGTCGGTTTATATTCTTTTTGTGCAATTGCGAGTGTGCAGTATTTCAAACCCTTTCTTGATTATTTTATTCGTTCGCCCACCATGCCAAGAAATATACAGTTGTTGTATGTGATTCATGCTTCGGTTGAAACTGAAATAGTCTCACCTCTTTTTCTTGGTATGATTAGCTTTGATGCCTTAAGCGGGCTTAATTAACGTGCTTTATTCGTTTGACAGTTATGATTAAGTATCCACTGTTATGCCATCAGTATATTTTTTGCACAGATGTGCAATGTGCAGTACTTTGTATTGTTCTATTAACGCCGTGCTAAATTGATTGGCCACCGATAGTGAGCTGCATACTGAAACACACTGGAGTCTTACTACCATATCCTGTTCTTTTTTCTTCCTCATATCTGTCTAGGTCTGGGCAACCTGACAGTATCTCAGCCCACGTGCAGTCTCTGACTCTGCGGCACTTTGCCTGAATCAGGCTTGTGCTTTCATACCATACATACAGTATATTTGTCCTCAATCATAAGCCTGAAGTTAGTTGAATTATTGCGTTGTCTAATATATTGTTGTACGAGATCATAGAAACCTCTGATAATCGTGGCGAACTCGCAATAAATGATCGGTTTCAGATCTTTGTTGCTGACATTCAATGGCATCACCTCCGCAGGGCTAGCGTACCACACACTTGCACCATCATGTATGCCAAGGATTTTTGGGTTTCTATTTGGTGATTAGTGTAAATATTTTTTTCATAACCTTCCTACAACTCTCATCCATTTTCTCTCTTTCATTTTTATACTAACTTGCACGATCCAGATTTCGATTCAAACAATAACACATCTTTATTTAATTGCTCGTATCTAGATGCCGAGGCTACCGTAGCTGCAGATTCAATCACGTTTTACATCGACGGAAAGCATTTCCTAAACTTTATATATCTTTCACTTATAAACGAAATGCTGCGTTATAATTATTAAGTACGGCGTTATATGGATGACGCTTATCAGTGCTCTTCTGCGATAACTTGAATGCTAGGCAAATTAACCGACCTCACACGTGAATGTATATTTTCTTCCACAAATTGGACAAAACGTCACTTTTGTATGCTATGTTGCGCGGATGTGCAATCGTGCAGTATTTTGTGCTGTGCGGCTAACACCATGCCAAATTGATTGGCCAAAGGTAGTGAGCTGCATGCCGAAACAGGCTGGAGTCTGACTACCATTTCCTGTTCTTTTTTCTTCCTCATATCTGTCTAGGCCTGGGCAACCTAGCAGTATCTTAACCCTGACTGTGCGGCACTTTGCCTGGATCAGGCTTGTGCTTTCATACATCATACATGCATTGTATGTTATGCTAATGTATCCCTACATTATGAACATCGCTTCACAACAACGTTTTTCACTGATGGACACACGGAATTACAGTTGTATTCGAACGACACTGTGCTGAATTCATTTGTCAACGATAATGAGCTGCGTGCGGAAACACACAGGAATCCCACTGCCACGTACTCTTTTTCATATGCATGTATGTATGAAATCACAAACCTGATCCAGGCAAAGTGCTGCACAGTCATAGACTGCACGTAGGCAAAGATACTTCACGAGAAGTTTACCTGACGATGTCATCTAGCTTGATGACGAAAAGTCCTAGTGCTGTAATGCGAGCTCAGCGAACACAAAATACCTAACACCCTGAGCTACACTT
Organism: Atriophallophorus winterbourni; assembly: GCA_013407085.1. Taxonomy (NCBI): domain Eukaryota; kingdom Metazoa; phylum Platyhelminthes; class Trematoda; order Plagiorchiida; family Microphallidae; genus Atriophallophorus; species Atriophallophorus winterbourni. Next base: position 7,829 of record JACCGJ010003800.1, on the reverse strand, counting down.
ATTCGCCTAAATACTGTCAGGTCGCCCAGGCATTAACTGATGAAAATATAAATGGCAGTCTGACTCCAGCGTCCAGCTCACTTCCAGTGACAAATGAATTTAGCATGGTGTTAACCGAACTGTGCAAAAGTACTGCACGATTGTAAATTCATACATCTTCACTAAACGACTCTTTCCGTTTTTTTAGTTCGTATTATTTCAAACGCAATCGGTAAAAGTCCCGACGGTCCGCCTTTGGTCCCAGCGTACGAATTGTCGCTGCAGCTATTGGCCAATCTCCAAGAGCTCCTGTCCCGCACACCCGATCACGTTGCTGAAGTAATCCGTGTGGTCATGTTTGGTTTCAAAGTGTCCAACTTTCTGTGTGATTGTTCGGAGTACGTGAATGCCTACAAAGCTGCGCGCTCCATTTACGCGCTGGTACGCACTCACCCCGTGTTCGTGCATCACCGCAGTGCTCAGCTACGGTTGGAGTACAACGTGCTCTGTGTGTAAGCAATTGGTACTTTTCACCTGTTACAGTTTTGTTCCGTTTATCTCAGTACGATTGTTCGTGCGGTGGTGTTGAATTGACATTTTCCAAGGGTTTGCCAACTTTCTCAACACACAGATTGCCACCTGCTTCGAAGACGGGGTTTCTGCTTACAGGACACTGGGGATCCATACGATGCAATTCATATGGAGAGTGACTAATGAATATGCGAATTATAACACATGTGATTCTAATATCTTTTTAGTTGGTAGGTTAAATCATGAAATTTTATTCGGTATTAAGTGGTTTGGGTCGTTTATTGAGTATGTATGTGTGTATGTATGTATGCATGTATGTATGTATGTATGTATGAAAGCACAAGCCTGATCCAGGCAAAGTGCCGTACAGTCAGAGACTGCACGTGGGCTAAGATACTGTCAGGTTGCCCAGGCCTAGACAGATATGATAAAGAAAATAGAAAAATATCGATTAGTCCCGAGTTACCGGATTTTGTTTCTCAGCTTGAGTTTGCATATAATCTGTTTTCACTCCAGGTTACTTCGAGCAATGAACGCGTACAACATGTACGTGGATCCAGAGGATCGTCAGTTCTTTCAGAAAAATGGCCCCAATTTGTTTAAATCCCTAAAACAACATGGCTTGTTGCTGGATCGTACAAATTTGAATGACGCCTGTTCTCCGTTTGTGCTCCCACCAAGTTTACAAGCCACCAATGCGAGTTTGTCGGATGCGCATGGAACTCAGTCCGGTGCTTGTCTCGATCCGACTCAAAGCAACGCGTTCGAAGAGATGGTGGACTCACCGGGGCCGTGCGGTGATTGTACCGTCTTTGACGGGGGTAATGAGATGCTCCCCAAGCCAGTTTTGCCAAACGTGCGTCGGTGTTCAATATGTTTATCACATTTCGTTTTAAACATGTAATCCAAACAATCTTCACTCAGCTTGAAACTCTCGGTTTGTAGTAAGCCAAACGGAATGGATTGACTTTCATAAGACGAATCACTATGTTCCACTTCTCGTTCTCCTAACGTCATGCAACTTCAGAGGTCTCTTAAAGCAATCGTTTGTAAGGAGTGATGCGATCGATTATTTATCAAAAATTAATTTTGATTTCAGTGCACCAGTTCGCTTTCAGTTTACAATGATTTTCGTTGCAACGCCTGTCCGTGTTGCGTAGTTCTAGAACTTCTCTATGGTTTCCTATCCAATATTTGTTTCTCAATCTATCAGATCCGTCGCTGTCGTCAGATAACGCTGCACTATTGATCCATCCCGTTGAGCTAAGGTAGTAACTCACAGTCGACAATGTTCAATCTTTCACCCAATCATCAAAAATCCACACACAATCTACAAGTACAATGCGTTTGACACTTCTATCATCTGGTCATTCCTTATTGCTGAATATATGCAACTGCGGGAGCTTTTGACATTGATCCTATGAGTTGGAGAAAACTTGTTCTTGACCAGTCACTTTGGATGCATTATGTAAAGTGTCATCTGCAAGTTGTGGAGGAGCAGATACTGCTTTTGGCGGGTCACACGGACAGCGCTGCAGGAGAGATTGTTCCTCCCCGCTGGTTCTGTTTAGCCATTTGAGACGCTGCGGAGCACGAAACCTTCATGCGCTTGTAATGTACATCCATGGTAAACATGAACCGAAAGAGGCCAGTAACTCACACTCAACCAGACCAAGTCGTTTTTAAACCCGTTTCATCTCAGTGCCAGAAATGTGAGACGCGACAACAGTCTCGCTTTTTACTCTCTATTTCTCTATGCAATGGCACAATGACCTCATTTCGATTTCGCACAAATGCGAAGTTATGCAATGCTTCTGTACTGCGCGGGCCACATCATGCTAAGTTAATTTGCCTACGATACTGAGCTGAATGCGGAAACACGCTGGAGTCTTACTGCCATTCTCTCTTATATCTGACGAGGCCTGACTAACCTAACAGCCAACGCTCAGCTTATAACATTTCGGAATTTGCCTGGATTTTTAAGCTTGTGATTTAATACATACATCATTTCTATTGATTGTTGTGTTTCGATGCCATCTGGCTTACATGCTGTAATCAGATGCGATACTACTAGCAGGAATCAACTTCAAGAGGAGGTAACTCATTTACACTTTGAAGTTATTTCCAATCAAACCGGTAATGTAGACCTTTTAATGCTCTCACTCAACTGATCGAGTCCATAGAGTTGACTAGTTTGTGGATTGCACACATTCGCAGCGTTTGCACCGCACTGTCGTTTCTGTCTGTGTAAGTCCAGGGGATCTGAAAACTCCTAAAACCGTTCTACGCCAGCAATCTTCCAGGTCCTTTGAAACTTATCATTTCCTTATTTCATCATACCCTAGTCGCTATAAACCACAGTGAACCAGTGTATTCTTTGAGCTTGAACAATAATCTAACAACGCATTGCGATGACTGAAGTGTTGGCAACGAAGCGTTAGACAAACGTTTTTTTTATCAATAGTATTATTTTTTCATCCTCATCATCAAATGGCGTCATGTGGCTAACACATAACGCTACCCAGCGGACTTATACTTGCAAAACAACAGAACAAGGAAGGAGACTTATCCCACTAGGTTGAGGCTCTTTCTCTTCGGACATTTGATAATAACAGCGATAAATTGACATAAATGAATAAAGAACAACATCAACAAAACAGCTTCCTCGTGGCTTTCATTGTCTTGCATTACAACAGCTGTTCGTCCTTACTCTACTCGATAAGCACATAAGTTCACTCAACCACCGAATAACATGTTCGCAGCATCTCCTTAACGTTTGCCATCACATACACCGTTTACGCTGGTGATGTCATTTATATTTTAGTGTCACTTCAACGCGAACGTTCCTGCGTCGTCAAGCGTATCCGATTTACTCAACGATCTTCAGGGCCCCCAAATCTGCGGTGCATTTCTTTACTCCCAGCTGGCCAGCTATTATTACTCTATGTGCAAGTACCACATCGCGCATCAGTTTGTTCTACTCTCGGTCGAACAATTACGCGCCAGTCACGCGCTCAAGGCCACTCCCGCTATTCACGTGACAATCGAGGTATTGCGAATCATGGGCAAAATGTGCATGATCAAACGGAAGTATAAAATCGGCATCGAAATTGTTCGCCAGGCAATGTTGTTTGCCAGGTATGTTGTGCTTTTCTTCCGCTTTAATTTCTTAATGAAGAGCTTAGTTCCACTTCAAGCATAGGTTGCTGCTATCAATCGTTTTCTCGCTTTCGTCTCACCCACCATCGAGACCTGAGCGTTCATTCCTCCTGCTGTGACGCTTTCTGTTTTTTGCGATGTTTACACCCACCGTCGTCTCGTATAATGAACTGCAGTATAAAACTCGCTGGACATTAGATTTTAGTTTATTTAACGTTTGCTCATACATACATATTGCGTTTATGTGCGATCATACAATACTTACTTACTTGCATCCACGTTTATTACTTTATACATACAACAAAGGTTTTCAGGTTCCAAAGGTTGTCATAGCCGGGGGTGGCAGTGGGGATAAGCTCCCATTGTTTATAAAATGCTCCCATATGGCGCGCGTCTCAAATAGCCTCTGACAACCAAGTCCAGCTTCTGGCCTGCACGAGTGGCTCCCCGAGCCCGGCGGAACTGCTTCTACCAACAGGAGAAGGGGCGAGGGCGAGTGACTGGCGCCTGAAAACCAGTTTGCTTCGGGCAGATGTAGCTCGTTAGCCTGGGATGGCATTTCATCTAAGGGAAGGAAAACCCTTATTTTGAACCGCCACTGACTTGCTGGATACCCGATCGCGGGAAAGGCTTCGGGAGAAAACCCTGAGGAAAAACCTGGAATAGAGTCTGGTAGACTGTTAGTTGGTGCATACCACCTCTTTCTGGCAACTCCCTACTGCCTTGCAGATCGCACTTGGTTGTGCAAAGGCTAGAGAAGCTGACTCGAAAAAACGCCGAGTGGTGCTGGGGACGCCGCTTTGTACCCAAATTCCCAAGAATCTTCATCGAGGCCGATTCATCCTCCAGGAGGAGATAGTCGCACACAAGTACAAGTACATACAACAACTAGTTCTTGACCGCTCACTTCGAAAGCATAATTTAAAGCGTCGTCTTTAAGGTGTTGAGGAGCGGGTGCTGTTGTTGATTGCTGAACGGAGATCGCGCAAACAGCGTGCGAACGGCACAAGTCTGTCAGGTATTGCACATAAATACGCATACTTACATACATACATACACATACGTTTTATACGAGATAGCCCGCCCATACGAAAGAAAGGTAAGTGCTTATGTTTTTACTACAATCAATCCTGTTTTAGGTGGAAGAAATAGCATCCGCCGTAGTTTTCTTAAATTTTCTGCGCATAATGTTCACCCAATAATGCCGTCTGCGAATGATGTGATATATTTAGAAGGAGAGATAATATTTGAGTTATAGCAGATCCGGTGCTATTCCTGACCGTTGAAAAGACGTCCTGCAGACTCTCGACAAACGGTGTTAATGCAACACTGTTCTGCGTGTAACCATTGCCTGACAAATTGTTTATTCCTGTATTCGATTCTGTAGTATAACAGGACAGTATGTATTTAGAATGAGAATAAATTCAAAAGTCTTATTCGAAGATTTTCTATATTTCAGCTCTATTACTACTAAATGTTTACATAATTGTAAAAGACCAAGCACAACTGTGGCCACATTCGTGCATCCGTAGACACAGCCTTCTTCATGAAAGAATATGTGTGTATACATCGCAAATCTAGATTCAAGAAAAGTGCCGCACAGTCATAGACTGTGCATGGACTAAGATACTGTCAGGCTGTCCAGCCGTAGACAGATCTAACAGAACATGGCATTGAGACTTCGACGTGTTTTAGCATGCAACTCAGTACCTTTGACAAATCAATTCAGCAAGGTGTTATCTTCGCAGTACTGGAATAGTGTACAACCACACATCCGTACCAAAGAACCTGAGTTGTTTCGGTTGATCTCTCTTAACGTGTATCAATCTTTTTCGTAGTTTTACTGTGGAAATGGTTCATGCTGCTTTTGTTCCCATCAGGGCGTACGGTGGCACGCACAGTTTGCTTTACGCTAGTCTGCTGCTGGAGTATGGCTGCGTGATGCTCAACATGGACAAGGCACCGTTGGCTGCGAAAGCTTACCTCGTGAGTTGTCAATGCAAGTTTTGTTTAACAGTTTTCTCCGTATGTCTGATTCACCTAGTTTGCATGACTACTATTTTTTACGAATTATGCGTGGTTTGTTAGCACTTGGGCGTTCATCAATCGCAAGCTTTATGTTCCATCGCGTGGACACTGAACCTTAACGTGGTGCGATGGTTTATGTACCTCTATGACCCATCGAGCTATACTGGGTTGTGTCATTTGGGCACAAGCAAAGCTACCCATAGCAGGAAGGTCGATGGATAGAGGTCGAATGAACTCGGTCTCTGCCCAGTGCCTTGTGGGTAAGGCTCTTTAGCCAAAGGCTTTATTCGAGAAGCCTAATTGTTCTCAATCTTTTCTGCCATCGCGCTGAGACTGGACCTTAACGTGGTGCGGTGGTTTGTGTACCTCTATGACCCATTGAGCTATGCTGGGTGGTGCTCTCCGAGCACCTTCAGAGTCACTCATACCAGTGTAATGAGCTCAAGCGATCAGGAGAATAGTGAGAAGACAAAGGCCTTGAATGTAGGCTTTATCGAACTTGGAACCAGAGTACAGGCTGTAAAACAAAGAAAGAGTTTAGTGGGGTACAATAACGTATACAAACAAACATACTACATTCTTCCCGGCGCGAAAGAGTAAAGGAATTAAGGGGGTTCGGATTTAGGTAGTGATGGCGAAAAACGGTGATTATATATATCTGAATGGATTAGGCCTCGCGATTCCGAAGTTGGTACGGACGCACACGTTGTTGCTCTATCAATATTTGATTCACATCCGGATGGGATTGTGTCGGATTCGATTCAGTTAGCTCTGCTTGACAAGGCTCCATATCAGGCACTACATAGCCGGCGTCTGCATTATTGGAATCGGTCACGTCATTTTCTATCTGCTCAAACAATGTAGGGTCAAGTTCAGGTGGGAGAGTTGAGCGATTACCGAGAGGTGCCAAATGTCTCAATGAAACCGTATCCTCTCTTCCATCAGGTAGCCGAACGATGGCATATTGTTGATTACACTCAAGTAGGTCCACTTCCTCCGCGACGGAATCGTATTTAGATGTGCGGTTATATTTTCTCAGTAGCACGGGGTCGGAAGAACTTAGCCAAGTGGGAAGAGATACGCCAGTTGTAGACTTTCGGCAGTACGAGAATATACGTTCATGATGAGTAGCGTTGGTAGCTGTGCATAATAAGGATCGAATCGAGTGTAATGCTTGCAGGAGAACATCTTCCCAGTGACTGATTGGCAGATTCTTTGATTTTAGCGCAAGCTGAATCGTCCTCCAAAGTGTTCCATTCAGTCGTTCAACCTGTCCATTGCCTTGTGGATTGTAGCTGGTTGTGCGACTCGTTGCTATTCCCTTATCGTGTAGGAAGTTTCGAAGTTCCTGGGACATGAAAGCCGCTCCTCTGTCAGAATGTATATATGCTGGCATGCCGAAAATCGCAAAAAGTTGGGTCAGACAATCGCTCACAACAGATGCAGTCATTTCGGAACATGAGAATGCGAAAGGAAAACGTGAGTACTCGTCAATACACGTCAAAAGATATCTGTTATTAGATTTAGATGGCAGCGGACCTTTGAAGTCAATGCTCAAGCGCTCGAAAGGTTGAGTAGCTTTAACGAGGTTGACGGGAGGAGGATTATAAAACTTCGGTTTGACTTCTGAACAACTTCGACATTGGTTGACCATTTGTTTCACGTCGGAGACAGAGTAAGGTAAATTTCTTGCCCGAATAAAATGTAACATGCGAGTAATTCCAGGATGGCACAGTGTTTCGTGAAGTTCACGCAATTTATTAATATCACATGACATGGCCGAGCAATGTCTGGAAAGAGCGTCAGCAGCAAAATTTTCATTTCCAGGACGGTAAATCACGTCATAATGGAAATCGGTTAATTCCGGACGCCAACGAAGAATTTTGTCATTCTTTATCTTGCTTTTGTGTTGAATGTCATACATGAACGCGACTGAGCGTTGATCGGTTACCAATTTGAAGTGACTGCCAATCAGATGATGCCGCCATTTCTTGACAGCTTCCACGATAGCATAGGCTTCTTTTTCCACAGCTGGATACTTGCGCTCGGCTGGAGAAAGGGTTCGGGAGAAAAAGGCAACGGGTTTCCCTTGTTGGCTCAAAATGGCCGCAATGGCTACCTCTGAAGCGTCC
>JACCGJ010003798.1:28244-51715 GCA_013407085.1 Atriophallophorus winterbourni | reverse complement strand
GTCTACCTGAGTGGGGGCTCATGTGATTGAACAGGTTGGTCGTACCAACCTTATTACCCAACATTGGCATCCAAGCGCAACGTTTTTAACCATTCGCTCCACTGTTTCAAGGCGCATGCGGATCGTAATCCAATTGTCCTTATCTGATGAGTACAAACAGCACGAAACCGGTTGTGGTGTGTGTGTGTGTGTGATGGAGATACATGCAAATGAATTTTTATAATCATGGTCATGGTTTTTAAACCCAGTCTACATGTGATTGAACAGGTTGGTCGAACCAACCTTATCGAACAGTGGCATACAAGCGCAACTTGTTTACCATTCTTCCACTGTTTCAAGCGCATGGCGGTAATGGGTAAGCGGGAACGAAACAAAGAAAGCACCGGAATTTGCGGGATCCTGAATCCTAAGTCCCTACCTGATGAGTTGCAAACAGCACAAAAACCGGTCGTGGGTTGTGTGTGTGGGTGTGTTTGTTGTGATGTGATGCTGCAAATGAGCTTTATATCATGGTCATGATTTTTTAAACCCAGTCTACATAAGTGGGGGCTCATGTGATTGAACAGGTTGGTCGTACCGAAAATACCCAAAAGTGGCATACAAGCGCAACTTGTTTAGCTTTCATATCTCTTTCGCAAACGTCTTTGTACCGCAAGTTTAGTTAGGTTTAGTTTAGGTTTAGGTTAGTTAGTTAGGTTTAGTTCCTAAAACAGTAGCTTTGTTTGACTCATTTCAACGATGTCGGCCATGGATGTATACATCTCATGGGTTTGATTATCCCGTAATCCACATAGTATCTTGTGACCATGCGGCCCACAAAATTCGCTCCTTCATGCAGCATCGTTTCCATGGTGACTGATTGATCTTCCCTGACTAGTCAAAAGCAGCTTCGCTTCACACCATAACTTGAATTAGAGCAGTGAAGAATTCGTTTCTTCAACTCGTAGGGTTCCGTGAATTGTAAAATTTCCAGATCATGTTATATGCAGCTTTCATAAAGTGTAGATGAGATTTTCATCCGGAGTCTTCGCGACGGTTTCGTACCGACTGAGTCTATCGTGGGTCACCTTGAAACTGAAGGACTTTTTCGGCAGCGCAACGTAGGTTAAATTTACTCATCAATATGGACGATTGGACAAAATCTCTTGACCTAGGATACTCCGTTCATGCCCGCTATATTGATGTATCAAAGGCATTCCATAAGGTCAACCACATCCTGCTTCTGCAATATGGGATAACAAGAATCTTATTATCGTGAATAATGGATTATCTGACCGATCGGCATGTGCCAGTCCGCATTGAGGGCGTTCTATCACAAACCATCAATGTCACCAGCGGCGTCCCTCAAGGTTCAGTGCTCAGGCCTATCCTTTTCTTGTTATAGATAAATGATATTGTAGTACGATGCAAGATGGTTCTTTTTGCTGATGACAAAAATATTTAAGCGAATACGATCGATTGCAGATTGTTTGATGCTACAAGAGGATTTGGATGCCTTGTATAACTGGTCTCAACGAAATCAGATGCTTTTCAACATACGGAAATGTAAAATGTTACAACTTGGCCGCCAATCCAAGCATACATATAATCTTGGTGATGAAAACTTGACTTGGACCAGCGCTGAGAAGGATCACGATAACTGTATTCCTAATAACCCGAAATCAAATAGTCATTGCCAGAAACTCTTCAAATGGGCATGCGGTATCTTGGGAATGGTAACGAGATTATTTGGTCGGTTCTCTCCTAAAACGCTTCCCGTATTATGAATACTTACATCCATCCAACGATAGAACACATTATCCCAGTTTGGGCACCGTGGCTGCGTAAAGACATTAAATTGCTGGATAGAATTCACCATCGGGCGACGAAGCTAGTTGCAGCCAATCCCATATCAAGAGGGAATGACCATGCCGGGATTGACCGATTTTACACAAAGGAGAGTAAGGAGCGACATGATCCTAACATATAAAATTCTGCGGATGGAAAATCACCCTCTCCGCAATTTGATGCAAGTCAGTTCCTCTAAGAATACACGGAGTCACGCAAGTTGTCTCGTTATACCCCAATCAAGACTCGATTGTAGACGTCATTTCTTCTCGGTGCGTATTTGCTTTCTGTGTGAGTTCACTATCACAGGATATTGTGAATGCTCCTACGATCCGTGATTTCAAATCGAAACTGGATGAGTATATCAAAGAGCACTCCACTATCGGCCATGTATATTGACCCCATATGAACCCACACAAACCAAACACCTCAATTGAATTTTGATTGCATCCTCTGTAGCTGTCATCAAATGTTACATGTAAAGCGATTGCGTTTTTTCACCATAAAATCTTGATACTTGATTCATCTTTGCTTTGTTGTCGTTTTTCGGTGGATATTAATTATACACGCAAATATTTTGTACGTGATTATTTCAACCTGTGCATCGTCCCACAATACCAGACAACGACAAATTAGAAGAATTAGGAGGAATGGTTTTGATCATGTACACGAATTTCCCATAATTAACAGTACGTCTGACAACAGCGCTACTGAGATGTTTTTTTCGAGAAATTCAGCAAAGCTATTGACATCGACAGTGAGTTTAGGGCAGAAGCTGCTCGTGACCGATTAATTTAGAGGCAGTGTGTCGTGCCGAATTTCCCATCTAAGGGAAAGGCATATACGAATCTTGGCTGCCGAGTATAGCTTACCTCAACCAACTGAATACTGCCTATCACGTGAACAATTTGTGAGAGATTACTCATCCCGAATCATGCGGATTAGTCAGTTGAGACGCCATAGAGTAGCGTGTGATGAACATCCATCGAACGAAGGAGGCCAACAACAAAAACAATTCGACGTGCGTGGGACGAAAATTATCTGCACTAAAGTAATGTGTTGCTCACATCCCCGTCCCTTACACACCACTACCGGTTTCTAGCTGTTTGCCGTCGTCAGGTGGAGACAGTAACAGTTGGCATACAAGTATAACCTTGTTTACCTTTAATCCACTGTTTCAAGGCTCACTGAACCTGATCTTACTGTCTCCACCTGACGATGGCAAACAGCCTGAAACCGGTAGTGGTGGGTGTAAGGGACGGGGATGTGAGCAACACATTACTTTGGTCATCCATAAGCGCCTCGAGTGCTTGACCACCAATCACTTTTTGATTCCGTGTCTGAACATCGTGGTCCGTTGTACGAACCATATATAACAGTTGGCATACAAGTATAACCTTGTTTATCTGCACTACTTCTTCGACTTAGACCACTTGTTTGAGGCTGAGTAAACTTGGTTTAGCGGTTGAGAACTGTGCGCGTTTTTGTTAGCTTTAAGACGGAGTGAGCGTTCTTGCAAACGCTTTAATTTGAACTGAACAAATCTGTCTCCGTGATTACAAGTTTCAATGTACCGCAGTTAATGCCTACTCACACCACCACTTATTGATTTTTAAAGCATTTGGAATAGCGTCATTTACATCGTTAGATCATTACTTGGCCAGCGTAGACGATCAATCATAGTAGACTGAGTATGCATTAGAAAGCACTGTGAAATGTTAGTTTTGCCCATATATGATGGGTGAAACGTTGGCCTGTCACTTTACGAAACCGGAATTTCCCCCCACCTTTCTCCTCACAGCATCACTCCACAGCCACCAAACCTTGGATGATGAGGGTCGACGACTCTCGACCGTGTTGCAAACCTTGCTACGTGACTCGATCGACCTGGACGCGTTGTGTATCGTGGCATGGGAAAAAGTGTTTGCTGTCCGCGTGGAACTGCGGTTGCTCTCGTACGATGGGAATCTGGGTGACTGTGGGGCACTGGCCGCGCTGCTCGCCTTGGCCACATTCCGCAGACCGGACATTTTCGTCGAGGAAGATGGCAATGTGAGTTTGTTGTGTGGCATACATGTTCAACTGGTGGCCGGTCACTTAATCGCCAGACACTTAATCCCCAGACATTTAACCACCAAGTCACTTCATCTCCAGTCAATTAATCTTCAGTCACTTAAACCCCAGGAAAGGAATTTAAAAAAAGATTTAAGATAAGAAGTTATTTACATGTGTACAATGATCCTCGAATATGGTACAAGTAGCAAAGGTCGAATGAAATTAATTTACATGGGAAACGAGTTTTGATTCGAGAAGCAATCAAATAATGACAACATTAATTTGAGATGTAGTAAGTGTGTTACGCACAAGTGTAAAGCGAGATTACTCACATCTAACGATGATATCGTACAAAATTTCTCAATTCACAATCACGAGTGTAACAAAGAAAACGTTTTAAGAATGAAAGACTCAGCATACACGCTCCCGTGCCTACCAAGTGACGCCATGTTTGATGTTCCAAATATATACAGAGATTTCTTGCTGTAAATTTCTAAGACGATGCAAGAGTTTTATCTTCAGTGATCAAAGCCTGGTTGGTGCACTGTCTCGTAGTAAGACGTGGTTTTCTGATGGGACGTTCAAGGTTGTACCTTCGCTTTTCTACCAGTTATACACTATACATTTTCAATATGCTGAAGGCGTCACACCACCAGCAATTTGCTGTCTTTTACAAAAAAACCAATCACATAGAATAAGTTGCTTAGTGTGTTGCGAGATATGGCGCCGAATGCAGCACCAGATGTCATTTTAACTGACTTTGAAAGTGCAGCTGTGAATGCCTTTCACGCAAACTTCCCATTCGCACGAGAGACTGGATGTTATTGTCATATATGCCAAGCCATGCGACGAAAAATATGTGAACAAGGGATGCAAGCAGATTATAAGGCAGACGATGATTCACGCTTCAGGATTAGATGCTACCAGCGTTGGCTTTTGTTCCGTTGAATGATATAATTGACACATTTGAGATTTTAGTTGAATATATGCCTGAAAGTGAGAGGATGAATGAACTGTTATCTTATTTTGAACATAGCTTTGTTCGAGGTCAACAAGAAAACTTTGAACCGGCTATATTTCCACCTGAAACCTGGAATAAGTATGAAGACGCAAATAGTGGTGTTGTGGAAGGCTGGTATCATGCATTACAGTCAATCTTTTTTCTGGCCAATATCCCACCTTGTGGACATTTCTTAACGGTTTGCGAAAGGATTGCCGACAGCATTCGACCTCTGTTGTTTAAGCAAGTGCTGGCGTTCATATCAAACAGAAGAACAAGTATGCTGAGATATGCGCCAGGACATCTGAGCCATTCGGCGATACTCAACTACGGAAAGATTGACGTTCTTCAAATCAATTGCATATCTCTCATGCTAAATAAATTCATTTGAACGGATTCTGCATTTTTCAAAAGTTATCAAACTGGGGATTAAGTGACTGAAGATCAATTGACTGGGGATGAAGTGACTTGGTAAATGTCTGGGGAATAAATATCGGTGATTAGGTGTCTGGCGGTTAATCTTCCGGCGATTAAGTGTCAGTAAACCACGTGAAACAAGTTCAATCAATCGATGGAGACTAAAACACTTATCCAATGTTAGCGTGTATTACACTGGTTTCAGAGCACTCTATCCAAAATTGATCACGTCACTTCTGCGTTTCACTCACACACACTTATCGATCGCTTTCCTTGAGGTCAAGCTTTCCGACAATTATTAGGTTCACCCACGAATCACACAAGACAGGAGAAACGCGTTTAGTACGAACATGACGAATATAAGAACACACAACTAGCTTTCATTCGCAAATCACGTATCCATAAATCAATGACCTCCGCTGGTTTGTCAGTTTGATTTGATTGCATCAATCACCACATGTAGCTTTCGACACCAACCTTCAAGGATTACATATCATCCGTTAGAGGATGACGGTGTCAATCTCCTCGTGTTCTCGAAGATAAGGTGTCGTTTGAGCCGCTCTAACGTAATCCTTCTCGACTCGTGCATCTTAATTTGGATACACTGCTTCGAAGACGGGTTCGATTTGATCTGATCGTAACTTGTAAAATAATGAACTCAAAGTCGCACCCTCTGAGGCATCTATTTCGCCTCCGGTCAAGCCATGTCACACGTACTCACCCACTGGCATTTGATATTCCACATTCTCACCGGAACTGCCGTTGGATCTTCTATTCGGTGCGCGGGTGTTACTTATGGAGCCCCCTACCGTCAGATGTTGTACAATCATCTAGTAAAAGGATTTTCAGGAACCAATTGGCTATATTTATGCGTAGTAATTTCACCCTACAGCGGATCTTATCCAAACGAATATTTTTTCCATCATACCACGTCAATACATGAAATTTTTTCTAACTACAAAACTTTCGATCTTCCTAATGCCTCAATTAATTTTGTATATATATTTATTGTTCTTATACCAATATCCTGTGGTGTTGTACAGCTACGAGCTTTTTTATACCATAAAGTCTTGAATGTTGAATCTTCCGATACTCAAAGTATTGTTGGTGGGTGATTTCCGTCTTAGATCGTTTTCAGCGTTTGCTGCACTTGCATTGTTCCGCATAACATCAGAAATCTGATGAGTTTTAGTTGCTGTCGATGCACAATAAACGTACAGTTTCACCCTTCGTTGTGGTTATGCGTTTAGTGGTACATGCTTTGTATTTTATACAACACTATTTTGGACCAGAAACAGACAGAAGTTTATATTGGTGACTACTCATTCGTGCCTAGCCCATCGAACTATTCACAATGTTGATTACGACGGTCCATAATGGAAGCACTGGACTCGAGTTTCGCTCTTATTTGAGCTCATCAGCAGTGCATATCCTCCGCTTCGGGGGTGGGATTCGAACCCCCGACCATCAGCATTGTAGTCCCACGTGTTATCGACCTGGGCTACCGTCCACCGTTTGACCGATCGCAATTGAGCGTTTATGAACTGTTCTCCAGACTGGCACATTTGAGTCGCTTTGTTTGCCCGACCAGTTCAGAAGTATAGACGGTACACAAATTATGCTCCTTGCAAATCTGCTTAATAAACTTAGAATGTTTGAAGAATAGTTGTTTCAGTGAACGCATCGGCGAGAGAGCTTTGAAGTTGGAAGTTTCATTTCACTTAGTTATTTCAAATCAGAGCCCGAGTTTGTCTGAAGTTGGCATAAGATCCATCTAATTTTGAAATTGTTGTTTACAGGGTCATATGCAATGGAATGCAACGAGCCTAAAATCGATGAAACAATGACCCTCATATTTTGAGTTGGATTTAGCTTGTTTGATCAAATTCAATTTGTATCAAATTGGATTGCGAAAATATCAAGTACCGGAATTTATAAGTTATCCAATACATTATGATTATAATAAGGTTCTCTGCGTCATCACGTGATTTGATAATTCATACACGCAATTTTCGAAAAGATTGAATGACATACATGTAGGTACGGCTGTGTACCTTCGATGGATAGGTCAAATAACAAATACGTTGAGAGATCACGGTTGTCGGTTTGTCGTCGAAGGTATCCAGAATTGTTTGTTTACCTGTTTGATTCGACACGGACGTGTATTTGTTTAGATGACCTCAGCATCGCGCGCAACTTTCAATTTTGGCGCTATCCACGCATGTGTTGAGAAATCAAAATAGACTGCACTGGATCCGCCGTTGATTTGAACGAGAAAAAATCGATATTTGAAAATCGATTTTACTGGCTGAATGCTAGCTGCGCTTAAATTTTTATAATCAATAAATATGCCGCTAATATTAAACTTAGCTGTTTATACTAATCTATCTTCAACTGATCTGACTTTATGTATTTAAACGACTAGAATTTGTAGTGAAATCAGAATAAAACTGTAAATTTTGTATTGTTTGTCTACAATGTTCGGTTCCAGGTACTACACAAGTATCTCAACTACTAATATAACATGTTTACGTGAATTAAATAAAATAATCATTTTCATTAAAAAGTGACTGAACATTGAAAAATGGCATACAAGAATTGTTTGATAAAATGTCTCATATAACATACACGCAAACCGTCAAGTTCAAAAAATAGGGATGGCATGAATGCATGAACTACTTAACACACTTTGCAAGCTTGGGCACCATGGCTACAAAATGACATGAAGCTGCTCGAGAGGATTTATCACAGAGCAACTAAAATCGTTGTCTTTCTCTGCAACCTACCATATAAGGATCGACTGGTTCATCTTAATTTGGATATACTGGTTCGATTGGATCTAATCCTAACTTATAAAATAATGAACTCAAAGATGCACACTCTGAGGCATCTATCTCGCCTCCGGGCCATGTCACACGTACTCACCCACTGGCATTTGATATTCCACATTCCCACCGGAACTGCCTTCGGTTCTCGTATTCGGTGCGCGTTTGTTTATTATGGAACTCCCAACCGTCAGATGTTGTTCAATCATCTAGTGAACGGATTTTCAGGAACAAATTTAATATATTTATGTGTAGTAATTCCACCCGTTTATATAACATGATATTTATCCAAACGAATATTTTTCCATCATACAATACATGGCATTTTTTCTAACTACAATACTGTCGATCTTCATAGTGCCTCAATTTATTTTGTATATATATATTTATATATCTATATAATATAATATATATATATATAATACTAAAAGAGTTTGTGTTTCCAATTCAAAAATTTGTATATAACTATATACGGTATAAGTGCACAAACTGTCCTCATACATCATTTGTCACAAAACCTGTGTTGAAAGAAAAAACCCAACCCTACAACAGGTCAATTTCGCACATAAACAAACAGAATGAATATTTACCGCAAATCAATGTGACCGTCGTTCTTGCCTCACAGCTACAATTTCAGGAATATGCGGCTTCGTCTTGGCAAGTGCCACTCTCATATTATTTTCGCAACAAAGTTTGTTTCTTTTTTTCGTTTTATGTTTACCATCATCGGTTTTTGCTTTCATTGCAAAGATCGCGTTGAGCTACGCATTTTGATAACCGTTTCTGTATTCTACCTTGTGTGGTTAACGAGCTATAGTGGATTATTTGCATAATGACGAAATCACGAGTTCCGAAGCAACCACATCGACCTGTCGACCAAACGCCCACCACTCAGCCGACACACCCACTTCAGCTACGTTTGACCGCCTCACGAGATCAAACCAAGATAATAAAATAGATCGATCAAACTGTGACAGCGACATGCAACCAAGTTGACCTCATTGCCAAGTGCCTGGACCCGGCGAACGCAACAATGGTCACGGCCGGCCCAGCTGATAAGACGAATCTCGACACGCAGAATTGTCCCGAAGTCACGTACAAATCATGTGAAAAACCGGCGAGTCCCATGGCGCGTAAAGTAATAACGTGTTTTCTGTGTATGAGTGAAATCCATGGTAAACCGTCGAACCCCAGAAAAGGACTCACCGAACCCCTAGGGTTCGATCGAAGCCAGGTTATGAACCACTGCCTTAAACCATGTATGGATTGGTGTTAAATTCTGACATTCAATGCGGTTTTCATGAGTGTTTCTCTAAGTGGTTCCGGAGATAACTATATGTCATAAGTAAGATCAAGTTCTAAATTGAAATGCCAACACCATATTCGTTGTTTAAAGCCATGGGCTTAATCTATCTGCACATGAGGTTGAACTCAGAACTCAGAACTCAGAACTCAGAACTCAGAAAATTGTATGGTAAAAAAAGCATTGAGCTTAACAATAACCATAGGATGACAAGGTATATGGAACATATAAAAATATATATAAAAAAATATAAAATATCTCAAAAATCAATAGGGACATTCGCATACCGCATGGTTCGTCATAAACTCATCGAGTTTGGAACAGGATGGTTGAGTTGCCGTTATTCTTAAGTTAAGCCCTAGTGGTGTTCTCCAACGACTGTATTCTAGCGACGGCTTTGTCTTTTGAACCCCCTCGTCTTGGTTCACAGAACAACGCTCGTATTCAGAATCTTATCTTTTCTGGAGTGACGGCGTGATGCAGTGCAATCAAGTTCGGAGAAAAAGGAGAAATGGAATAGAGAAAATGGCAGTATTGTTGTTCGCTGCCTGTTGATGTGCTTGTCTTCAAAATCCTCTTGTTAGTTGCTGCGAGGAATTCGATTTTTTTCGAAACTGGTCGATGTCACTGGCCGAGCGGTGAAGATCGATCACTATACACGTGATGCAGATAGACTTTTGAATCGCATGTTAGCGAAAGATAGAGTAAATAGAAGTGTTCAATAATAAATATGTAGAGACACTGGTCTGCTACAATTCACCGGTGGATTACAAGATTAGACCTGAATTACAATTGCTTCTCCGTTACCGGAATATCCTCGGATTACCGTAATCTAAAAATTTCAGCTTGCTTCCAATTATTGTATACATACACTTCTGACTTAGCGTCTATTATACGCGGAAGATTGCCTACCTAATGCGATAACGCTTTTAACAATATTATAAATGATCGCGGCCCATATATATGTTGGTGCTCACATCCCATCCCTTACACACCACCACCGGTTTCTGACTATTTGCCGTCATCAAGTGGAGACTGTTGGTCTATCGCTGTGACCTTGGGTGCTGAGTGCACATTTAATCGATACTCACGTGAGCGAATTACGTCCATTGGATATTGAACAGCAAGTTAGATGCTACAAAATAATTTACTCAAAATCTCACACTATATTGTAGCTTGTAATGAGGCAGTTTAGCAATGTAGGACATTTTATCGAATCGTCAAAACAACCGGTTACGCTGCCATTTGAGACGATCATTAATGGAGTGTGAAAGTAGGTTTTTGTTTGGAACAACTGAATAATGAGGATGTAACAACTAAACGTCTCTAAGTGCTCAATATGTAACAAGTTCGCGAACCGCCAAATTAAAGAACTAATGTTTTGTCGCAAAATACCAGAACGCCCTTGGCAACATATTGCAGCGGACCTGTTTTCACATGCGAAAAAAGATTATTTACTTTTGGTGGATTATTTTAGCGACTTTTTCGAAATAGAGAAACTGAATACCATATCAGCTGAAGAAATCGTGGCGAAAATGAAAGGTCAATTTGCGATGTATGGTATCCCAGAGAGTGTCAGATCCGATGGAGGTCCACAATTTTCGGCAAAGCAGTTTGCAGAATTCGCAGAAAAATGGCGTTCAAAACATGAAATGTCCAGCCCTTACCATAGCCAATCCAATGATAAAGCAGAATCGGCAGTGAAAGAAGCGAAGAAAATAAAGAAAAAAATGCCTGAAGGCTAAAGAAGATCCGTATTTAGCGCTCCTGGAACATAGAAATACTCCATCCACCGATATAGAATTAAGCCCAGCTCAAAGACTCATGGGTAGACGCACAAGGACGAGGATACCTATTGTTACTAACCGTCTGTCCAGACATGACTTTTCATGGGACGTCATCAATCAGCAATTAAACGGGTATATGATGAGGGTGCACGTGAGCTACCCGAATTGTCTGATGGAGATACGGTTTGGATACAACCCTTCGGCATGAGAGCTGAGAAATGGGATCTTGGAACTGGCCGTTGTTGTATGGATGAAAGATCTTACGAGGTGAATACGGAACACGGAACTGTGAAAAGAAATAGAGTATATTTAAGAAAGCAAGAACCCATTGATTCAGACGAGATGTGTGAAAGAGATCCAGAGCCTCCAAACGAAATAATTTTGCGCAACCGCACAGTACGTAAGTTCATTTGAAAAACGGAAGGATGTGGAGTGACTGTCAGCATGAATACTCATTGTCCAACCAGAATGCAGTAGCTGTCAGTGTATCTATCTCTGTATTCTAATTTCCATGAATGATTCATATGTTTGTTGACGTGTAGTGAATACACATGTGTCGCTCTGATCTTGACTTTTCTACATGGTGCATCCTGTTTGGTTGTTGTGCTTGAGATCTACAGGATAATCCCCACTGCGTAACACCCTCCGCGGCATTTATTCAAAATTGGTTCTTATCACACGCAGTCATAATTTCACCCTTCAAATCTCACATTTCTGATCAAAATGTCGTGGGAACTTATACTAATTCTCTGTTTGCATTCTCCATATCCGAATATGATGATGTTGGAAGAAAATTAACGAATTTTAATGTTGATTAATACAGGAAAGCATCAGTGTTTTCGATAAACACGTTCATTAGAAAAGCAAATTCACCTAAACCTGCATAACCGACCAAAATTTCGCTACTTTAAGTCAAACGTGGAATTACTTTCACTCTTCTTTTATATCAAATAGACCAAAACATAAAAGTACAATTTATTTGAAGTTCGTCTAACCCGTTCAATTCAATTCAATTCAATTTAATGGTCTAAAAGGCACATAGCTTTACAAAAACCACAGAATGATATGTGAATTACAAATAACATAAGTAGTAAAAACAGGATTTGTATGCCTACCGATCAGTTGAGGAATCACGTAAAAAATACATAGGGCAGAAATTGTTTTCAACCGGTTGGATGGGGTAAATATGTATAGTTTACTTCGATGCATGGCTTCAAAGCTTTTATGGTGTAGAATATATAGGTTCAATGTTTGGATTGGTCGACATGAAGTTGCCCAAGTTCGATTTGAATATATCCATGTTGGGTGAATGTGCAACGTTACGGGGTAGGGCGTTCCAGGTAAAACATACACGTACAGAATAAAAATACCTTCGACAGTTCAGACTCGAGTCGGGAATAAGTACTGTATAGTCGTGACTCCGGCTTGTTCGTGGTGGTAGTCGTGTGAATAGTTAATTCAGGGGATGGTTGGGGGTATGCAGTATATTGAACATAAGAATCAAGTCACCTCTAAGAGGGCGGTAGCGAGAGTCAAATAGATTGAGACTTGCAATACGATCTTCGTATTGTTTGTGCTTCAAACCGCGTACGAGCTTGGTAGTCCGATGATATATTCTCTGCAAGAGGCTGATGTCCTTCTGTAGCCAGGGTGACCAAGCCTGAACCGCATACTCCATGGTTGGCCTCAAGTACGTAATAATTAATATGATTAAAATAATCAATGTATGGTAGTGCTCACATCCACTTACACACCGAAATCAGTTTACTTACCACAAATACGTTCAAGGGGATATTGTAGTGTAGGGGGGGAGGTGGTGACAAAAAGGATTACGTCAGTTAACTTCAGGTCAACAAGTGGCATATAGAACATTATCACATTTCATTTCATCGGTCCCACACTAACTACGTTATCCCCCCTCCACTTGAACACTGCACCGGATTGGCCATTGAGGTCAACCAGTCCCATGCTTATCGCGTTAACAAACGAATCCGTCACCATAAGAGAAAGCCAATAGGCCAAACGCATTTATTACGTACAAGACAAATAACAAAACCCGCCTATGTACGAAACCTTTGTAACAGTGGCATACAAGTATAACTTTGTTTACCACTTATCCACTGTTTCAAGGCTCACTGAACCTAAACTTACTGTCTCCACCTGATGACGGCAAACAGCCAGAAACCGGTAGGTAGTGGTGGTAAGTTGACGGGGGATGTGAGCAACACATTACTTTGGTCATCCTAAGCGCCTTGAGTGCTGACACGAATCCTATGTGATGGTGTTTGGAAATCATGGTTCGTGTACGAAACCTTATGTAACATTAGGCATTTAATATACACTTTGTTTAAAAACAGCTATGTTTTATTGGGCAAAACTATTAATACAAACCACTGATCCGCAAACATGTCTTGTTCCTTGCGGTCAGCTTGTCAGTCGATTTTAGGTCCAGTGGTCACTCCAAGTCCTTGCCCCGCAGGGCTCGTTTGACCGACATTGACGAATTGCATATCGTTCGATTGCGGCTGACGTTATTTAAATTCTCATACTTCCGAAGATGTCGTCGCTCCAATCGTCCTGATGCAATCCTTTCGAAATCCGAAATATTACGATTACACAACTGTAGCGGTCGAAATTTCGTGTTGTACATCAATGTCCGACATCGAACGAAGTGTGCGGTTGAGATAACAAAGGCTGGTAAAAATGCAGTCAATAAGGTGGCTGATATCTCCACAATCTGGCGTCAGGTCCTGCAGCGGATAAACATTAACGTGCGTAACCCCTAGTGTGCGCACCGACTACGCAATCACGCTTATCTGTCAGCAGATGTCATTCACACCTGCCGAGACTAAAACAATTAAGGGATTATACGACACGTAGAGGTGGTGGTGCGTCAGTTTATACTGATCGCGCCTGTCTATCTTATCGAGCGCAGAACCCACCATGGACTGTGCAGTTCTTAACCAGCTTATGATTGGTCAGGTGAATGCAAATTAAGCTTGATCTCTGTTCGTACTAACACCCTTGGTCTGACGAAGCTTCTGTGTCAGAAGCGAAACGTTACCAATAAACTACGCTCACCGATTCATTACAAACTTTATTTTTTCATGAATATGATTCTCCGATCGGTCACAAACATTTTCCATTACATTGAAGTATACGGGGCATTTTTTTCATTCCGCATAGTTTAGATTTATCACAAATAACGTTGAAGCTTGCAGAGGATAATCATAAATCATAAAGCATTTTGAAATAATATAAATGAACAAATTCCACACAAAGATTCTCGTTTGGTTCGAAATTTATCTTATCATTGATCGGTTTTAACTGGAAAATCGCATTTTGTTGGACTTAATGGATAATTGATTTGCGGTTTCATTGCACATGTTCCGATGTGATCCACATTTTAACGCCACAGACCACGCCGAAACCATGGTAACATCTATATGGATTGCGCTGTTTAGCCAAGTTAAATTTTTATTACATAAAAAGGATCTGGTTTTTATGGGTGTTAGAATGGCACTTTTTTCGTCAACACATGCGAAATATTTGCTGAACATTTTCTTAAACACGTAAAGCTATGTTCTTCTTCTTCTTCTTCAGAATTTTGGTGAAAATAATAGATCTATCAAGATACGAACGGAAGATGAATGCTTACCATCTACGAAGCATCCGTCGTATCTTGAACATATCGTGGATGGACAGAGTGACTAACGCTGAAGTGCTTTCAAAAGCTGGTCTACAGAGCATGTTCACCCTATTACGTCAGCGCTCTTATGCTGGCTGGTCCGTCTATAGAATGGAAAATGGTCGTATTCCGAAAAGATCCACTCTATGGTGAGTTGAAATAGGAAGTCGACCTTGGCTAGACCGCATTGCGGTCCAAAGAGTTTGCAACAAGAGATATGGAAAGCTCTTGAAATGCCCCGCAGCTGGGAAGAAACTTGCTCTTGACCGCTCACTTTGGAGGCATGGAGATAAAGCATCGTCTGCAAGACGGGGAGGAGGCAAAACAGCTCTGGTGCTGAACGCAGGTCACGCCGCCGGCGTGCAACTGATGCAGTACAACAGAATTCTGACTATCCTTGCAAGCGCTGCGGGAGAGATTGTTCCTCCCGAATCGGACTGTTTAGTCATTCAAAAAGCTGTAAAACATGAAATTCATGCGATGTGATGTACATCCATGGTCGACATCGACCGACGGAGGCCAAAAACAACAAGTCACATATGCTTGCGAATTGATATTAACTTGATTAATCCCGTAAATAATTTCCCGTTTATTAAAGTCCCTCTTGTTCAAGAATGTATTTTGTCACGTAAACTCTACAACTGGTTTCTGGATGCTCTGCATCAGCAGGTGAAAGTTGTAGGTTTTTTTCAATTCAATTCAATTCAATTTTAATGGTCTAAAAGCATAAATCTTTACAAAAACTACAGAATAATATGTAAACTACGAATAATATAACAAACAAAAACGGGATTTGGTTGCTTACTGAGCAGTTTAATTATCAGGTAAAAATCCAAAGGGCAGAAATCGTTTTCGATGGTGGGATGAAAAACGTAGATGCATGGCGTGAAGATGTATAGTTTTATTCGGTGCCCGAGTATAGGGTCAAAAAGGCATCAAGACTTCTCTTGAAAATCTGCTGATACGGTGAGTTTACACCACAATCGGGTAGATTGTTCCAAATACATCAAACTCGCACGGCAAAAGAATGTCGTCTACAGTTGAGTCGCGAGTGAGGAACAGTTAGAATACATGTGCCAGCTCTTGTCGGTATGCCCAAAAGAGTGAGAAGGAAGTTTTACTTGGGAACCGCTGTTGAGCAGGTTTGTCCAAAAAACAACCGTTTCGGAACCACTTAGAAAAGAGTGATTTCAGTCAGCTGTTGTGAATACTGATCAACCATCAACCTACCGTCTAGGCCACACACATTTTATTTGTGCCTACCGTTGTGATTCAAGGTAATTCAAGGTTTTTAGTGGTCTATAAAGCAACAAGCTAAACAACGACCATATGATGGTAAAAATTGAAATGTAAGTGTATAAAACTGGGTAAGGAATTAGATTAACCAGAATATAAGTGTTCGGAAAACGAATAATTCAATAAAAATTCGTCTACATTCGTATAAAATGCAAGCATGCTAGTGGTGTGAGCAACGGTTGAAGGTAAACTGGTCCAACTAAAACGGACACAGACAGAGTAAAAGTACCTTCTACAGATCAGGCGAGAATGGGGTACCACAAACACATATTCATGGGTCCGATAATTTCTCGTATCCCTTCGCGTGAATAAATAATGTAAGGGATGGTTCGGGGTATGTAATATTTTGTAAAGTAGGATAAGGTCTCCTCTGATTCGTCGATAGAGAAAGTCGAACAGATTCAGTTGAGCTATCCTTTCTTTAAAAGTCTTGTTCCGAATGCTGAGATATATTTTTATTGATCGGTAATAGATTTGTTCAACATTCTTCTTGAGCCACGGAGACCATGACTGCACACCGTATTCCATAACTGGTCTCAATTATGTATTCATGATCCTTAGGAATATCTTGGGCGAAAATTTTCCAATTCCCCTTTTAAGTAGATTTAGAACGCGTGTTGCTTTTTTAAATGCACTGTTAGTTTGAAGTGAGGTTTTTAAACTTGAGCATATCCAGACACCCAATTCTTTTCATTCACTACAATTTTCAAGGACATGTGAACATATACGATATGTGAACTCTCCCTACAATCATGATTCTTCATTTGTTGAATTTAAACGGCAGTTTATTCTTCAACGACCAAGTGTGAAGCGTATCAAGATATTTCTGTAATAACAGACAGTATTCTGGGCTAAGGATACAACGCAATTTCTTGATATCGTCCACAAATAACAAAACATTACATCAAACAATGTCCGGTACTTCATTGACATAAACCAGAAAGCGGATCTTACATTGGGGATCTCCGCTAGTTGATGCGATTCGTTTTGATAATGCACCATCAACATGTACCTGGGTCATGCGATTTGTTAGGTAATCATTTAGCCTATTCAATAACAACCAAGCCTTTCAAACGTTCTGCAGTATTAGGCTTTAGTTGCAGGCATATATTGATTGCCTTAATATCTACCGCTTGTGTCCAATCATTCAGCATTATCAGTAAATTAGATAAACAGGAATAACTCCATCTAAATCCATGATGTTTTCTCGTAAGCAATTCAACAACTTTCCCGTGATACTAATCGTTTCAAGTTTATGCATTATTATGGTATGGTCAACACGATCAAATGCTTTGAGATTTTGTCCAATCATCCACGTTGAGAAGTGGGAAATTGATTATGCATTTATTTTGTGTCACTCACATCCGTTTCAATTTCACAAAACGTTTGGCTGTTTGCCGTCATCAGGTGGAAACAGTAAGATTAGGTTCAGTGAGCCTTGAAGCAGTGGATAAGTGGTAAACAAAGTTATACTTGTATGCCACTGTTGAATAGCGTTCCTACAAAGCGCTTTGAGGGGCTTATGATTGACCAATATATTGTGATGCTCACATCCGTTTCACGAAACCTGGTGCAAACACATGATCCTGAGGTGCAGATTTCGAACATTCTGAGTGAATCTGGCCACAATGGATGCTCACTTCTCTGTCAGACACACACACGCACAGATCATTATCTCAACCACTGGTTGTGCTACCATGTGACGACATAGGAATGTTAGAAAATCTTGAACATTGAAATAGACATTATGTAACCACGGCACATTCAAAAGTTGATCCATGAAACAATGTAACAACCCAAATATTCCATCACCTCATCACATGGCGTCTGTAGAAAATGAGAAACGAAAACGGTTTGTGATTGTTATGTTTGTGGTTTGCTGTTGCTGGTCCAGTCCATGTTGGTAAAGAGAACGTAACCGTTGCTGAACTCGTCTATTCACGGAATGCAAAGAGTATCACAATTGAGCAAATGTGTGAATAACACAGTGAGTAATAATCATAATTTGAATTCACTATCGATCTTGATTGGTCGAATAATCGATAGTTCGATCCCGGCATTGTGCGTGATAAACCCAACCAGTACACACAATCTGCACAAGCCGAAACGTGTATTGTATTGCAGTTGAGTGCAAATGATATGTGAGTTGATTGAGAAAATTTTTTCCGAATATTGGAACAAGTTTCAAATCCAAATGGCTGTCAAGGTAAACGCAATTCTGTCGTGTTTTGAACACTATATATTGTGTCATACGTGAAAATTCTCTGAACAGCATAGCAACGTGTTCTATGGGTACTACTTTATTTCGGAAACACAAAGAATGTTGTTGGCCTCCTTCGGTGGATTTCGACCATGGATGTACATCACAATCGCGTGAATGAATGACTAAACAGTCCGATTCGGGAGAAACAATCTCTCCCGCAGTGCTGGCAACGAAATTCAGAACTCGGTTGTATTGCATCAGTTGCACGCTGCCGGCGTGATCTGCGTTCAGCAGCCAAGAGCTGTATCTGCTTCTCTTCAGCTTTCAGACGACGCTTTACACAATGCCTTCAATGTGAGCGGTCAAGAGCAACTCGCCGGGTCAATGCCAAGAGCTTTCATATCTCTTTTGCAAACGTATTTGTACCGCCCAATGGTCGACTTCCTAATTGCAATTCACCATAGAGTTGAACTTTCGGAATACGACCATTTTTATATTCTGTAAACAAGACAGCGCAGGCGGTGATGTCGCAATAGGGTGAACATGCTCGGAAACGCAAAGAATAGTGTTTTCCTATATACATCAATCGGTGCTAGGAGAATAACTTGCTCTCTCACTTACTGACCTCATTTCTTTAACTTAAACGCAGCACTAAGACAAATGATTTTAGCTGAACGGAAACGAAGAGCACCATATTCCTTCTACGTTGTATCGCAGCTTGTTTAAATTGTTGAGGCATCTTCACAGTAGTTCATGACCGTCTGACGCAACGATTAGCCGAAGATGGAAAGTTTGCATGATACGAGAGCACTGGATTAAAATGTCTCTCACCTCTCTGCTACGGTGTTCCCGAGACGCGACGCGAGCTTGACTATCTCAACGGCTATGGTAAAAAGTAAGCAAGCAAGAGCTATAATATTCATTGAGATTTTTATCTGGGATGATAGAAAGTAAGGAAGCTGCTGAATGTTGGTAGTCAAGCCCACATGATGCCCTCTTTATTAGACTACCGGGTAGACGTTGTTTGTTTCTCTGAGGTTCGTCTACCTGGGCACGGATCCAAACAGATTAAGGTCCCGGGAGTCGATCGGACATACTGGCTTCTTTATAGTGGGTCCGAAGATGGACCTGGTCAGCACTGAGTAGCGATGGATCTCAGTAATTATGCCAAGCAAGCACTCATGTCATAGACGCCTGTGTCCCAGAGAATTGCACTGATCTGGCTAATGGGGCATCCTTTCAATATTACTATCGTTTCGGTGTACGCTTCAACGTTATGTGCGGACCAAAAAAACAAAAGACATTCGAATTCGATTTGAATGCACGCACCGGAACAGCAGATGCTGCAACGGGCCGAATCAGGGAAAAATTTGGCCTAGGGCAGCGCTGCGAGAACGGTGATCGATTAATCGAGTTCGCGGCCTACAATCACTTTTGTGTCTGCAACACTAAATTGCAGCACTCTAGAAAACACTTGGTTACATGGTACTCGAATAATGTTATAACGTCGAATCAGATCGATTGTATCCTAATTCGCGCATACTGGATGTCCTCAGTGCTGGACTGTAGGTTCTATTGTGAAGCCGAAACAGGGAACGCAGCAGGCATTGATCACACTCTCGTTCGCGCAAAGCTCCGACGTCGTCTACTAAACCAAAAAAGGAAAACTCATAGGAAGCGTTTAAGCTTGACAGCTTTAGTGAAGCCGGACGAAGTTAAAAAGCTCATAGATGATATTGCTGACCAGTTGGATGGGAGTGATGCCCCAGTTGAACAACAGGGGTCCAGACTGAAGGCCGTTACTCAGACTGCGGCATCAAAAATCCTGAGCACCGTTTCTCACCATCGGCAAGACTGGACCTCTCAGAACACCATCACGCTCTCTGCCCAAGCGTGAGATGCCCGAATGAATGGTGCTTTTGATTACTGCCTCCATAGGTGAGCTGCTACACAATCCATACGGTATCTTTAGGCTGTAGTTTTAGCAAGAACCTTCGAACTTCGTCACGACAGCTGATATTGAAGCGAATACGTGAAGCTCAGCGATTGGATGTTGTGTGTTGTGTGTTCGCAGTGCTGGCATTGTAGCAGTAGGACGTTTCGTCTACAAATTGGATGACATCGTCAGCTGAGCGTCTTGCGAGGTGTTAGTAATCGTCCTGTTTTCTGATTTTATACACCGACCGTTCTGTTTTTTTCCTTGTCATTGGTTGTTCTCAAGGTCACAAGTCTTAATGTTCGGTTCCTCATTGGCACAAACATTTCGTCCAATTGAACGTGTTGATTCAACGCCTCGAGGAATTCCCTTTTGTGGCGCGTGCGTCCCGTTGAAATGACTCTGGTTCCATTCCAGTTGACTTGATGACCTTCTTGGTCAACGTGAATTGATGGTAACGATTTGTAATCGTGCCTACTTACCGCTGATTGGTGTTCAATCAGTCTGGTACCCAGTCACCTTCCAGTTTGTCCCATGTAATGCATCTCACAATCCGTGCATATGTGACCTTGATGACAAGATAGATACGTGGGTTGAACATTTCAGTCAGCTACTGAAGCGCTCGTTAGCTATCAGTACAACGTTCATAGTCCCGGTACAGAGCTGTGGCTACCCGATCAACTACGATGTCCTATCAGAGTACGAGATCTCAAGTGTTTTGCAACGAATAAAGATCGGTAAATCGGCAGGTGATTATGGAATTTACGCACTATTATCTGATCTGTTTTGTTCTATGTGAAAGTCGCAAGTTTTCCCACCAAACTGAGGGATGTCTATCATGCTGCCCCTACCCAAACGTGGCGATAAATATGTGTGCTCCAACTACCGCAGCAAAACTGTTTGCGACGTTACTTTTTGATCGGTTCTCCACTGAACGAGATCTGCGCACTAGAGTCAACCGAGGTGAGTTTCGTTCCGGGGTAGGATGCGTAGACCGAATATTCACCTTGCGCAGGAATCTGGAGTACCGTGCACGGTATCAACAGCAAACGATAACTTGTTTTATTAATTACCACGCCGCATTTGAATCCGTAGACCGTTGCTGTTTATGGGACATCATGCTATCGGATGGGGTCAACTTGAAACTCGTTAGCCTAATTAGAGCCGATTACAATTCCACAGGGGCTCGGGTTCGTGTCTGCGGTGAGAAATCTCGCGAATCTAGCACACAGGAGTCAGGTAATGTTGTCGGTTATCTCCAGTTCCGTTCAACTATGTCGTAAACTTGATTATGAATAAGACAATAATGGACTAATAAGGGGTTCAAGTTTCAACGGATCTCTTGATGATGAAGTTGTTTTTAGCGAAAATGCCGAAATTCTACAAAGGATTTTAGACCGCCTGATTAGCACTGCTGCGATAGTCAGCATCGAGATAAACGCAGTGAAAACCAAGGCATTTATTTATACCGACACCAGGCATCCAGCAACTTAACCTCCTGGGCTATCCGATCGAGAACGTTCTAGCCCTAAAATACCTCGGTTCAAGTATGTTGCCCAATGGTCAGGCGAAAGATGAAGTGAAGTTAAGGGCTGATGGTGTGCACAATGCGTTTTTGCAGTTAAAAGGCACCCTTTGGCGAAGGCCCGAAACCCTGTAATGCTTTATTGATTTGAGACGTGGCCTCTGATATTAGAGGATGTACGATCTTTAAAAGTGTTCGACCATTGGTGCCTTAGGAGAATCTTAGACCGAGTATCTAACGCTGCAGTTCGAGCGCGATGCAATGGACTACCTCCGCTTTCCGTTCACATCCAACGGCCAAGACTACACGTCCTCCACCCCAAACACGTTCACACCTGGCGTCGGTGACAGGGAGGTCATGTGAAGACCCGGCTGTCGACTCTGACGAAGGACGTCGACTGCGCATCGTCTACAGCGTTCGCAGGTGGGAACGTGACTGGATCGAGATCTGGAACGATCTCTGTATTTGAACATCGTGGTTCGTTGCAAGAACCCTATATAACAGAAAAATGGTTGTATTTCGAAACATCTACCCCATGTTGAGTTGAATTAAAAAATTAGACCGTTGAACAGACTGCACTTGCGGTACAAAGAAGTTTGAAAAAGAGATACAAAAAATTCTCTCGGCATTGACCCGGCGAGTTGGGAAGAACTTGCTCTTGACCGCTCACATCGGATGCATTGTGTAGAGCATCGTCTTCAAGCTGGGGTACAGCAGATACAGCTCTGGTCTGTTGAAAGCAGATCACGCCGCCGGTGTGCCACTGACGCCAATTGGCCGAGTACTTCCCATCGCAGTGAGTGTTGCTGAAGACATCGTTCTTCTGAATTGGACTGTTTGGTCTTTCGAAAAGCTGTGGAACATGAAACCTTCATGCGAAGGTCACTTCTATGATTTCTGGAGCATAAGACAAGCGGAAATCAAAAGATATATCTCCGACAAACTTGAGCGCTGGTGCTGCTCTTAAAGTTCATGGAGATCGAGTACCAAATCCTTGTACACCTTGAACCTTCAACCCTTTGAGACAAATAGATATTTCAATTAATTCGGATCCATACAAATTATTGATATAATTTGTACTGCCGCGATTGAAATGTTGTTCGCTGTGGAGAGTGAATCACTATCCGGAGCTTCAAGAGGGGACTTTTTGAACCTTAATTAGCAAATACTGATACCTCGTCAACGAAATACACTCAAGTGAGTCACGAAAATGACGTCCTTTCTAATCGATCAAAGTTCAGCAGTTTTAAGCAGTTTGTTCCGACGATGCAAGATTACAAGATTCAAGATTTTAGGGTTATTACAAAAGCACAATCGCTTCACCACTTAGCATATTCATAGTAAATATACGTGAAGAAATAGGTATAAATAAACATGTAATGTCAGTATAGCCAGTGTTATAGTTACAATGAGTCGAGACGCAGGTGCGTTAAATCGTATGAAACAAATAAGTATCCAAATGTTACAATGAACGTTTCGACGCTGGGAGAGAATGACAAGAGTTTCGGAGGGAAGAGCATTCCTACGGAAACAGGACAAGATACAAAATAAAAATATACGGCGACAGACTGATACGGAGTGGGGAATGGGCAGTGTCGCTGAGTGGCTG
>JACCGJ010003798.1:0-28224 GCA_013407085.1 Atriophallophorus winterbourni | reverse complement strand
GTCCAATTGAACGTGTTGATTCAACGCCTCGAGGAATTCCCGTTTGTGGCGCGTGCGTCCCGTTGAAATGACTCTGGTTCCATTCCAGTTGACTTGATGTCCTTCTTGGTCAACGTGAATTGATAGTAACGATTTGTAATCGTGCCTACTTACCGCTGATTGGTTTTCACTCAGTCTGGTACCCAGTCACCTTCCAGTTTGTCCCACGTAATGCATCTCACAATCCGCGCATATGTGACCTTAATAACAAGATAGATAGGTGGGTTCAAAATTTCAGTCAGCTACTCAACCTCTCATTAGCTATCGGTACAACGTTTACTGACCCGGTACAGAGCTGTGGTTACCCGATCAACTACAATGTCCTATCAGAGTGTGATATCTCAAGTGTTTTGCGACGAATAAAGAACGGTAAATCTGAAGGTGAGGATGGAATTTACGTTGAGCTTATTAAATCCAATTCTGTTTTGTTCTATGTGGGCGACGGAAGTTTCCCCACGAAACTGAAGGATGTCTATCATCCTGCCCCTACCCAAACGTGGAGATAAATATATGTGCTCCAACTACCGCAGCTACACTGTTTGCGACGCTACTTTTTAATCGGTTCTCCACTGAACGAAACCTGTGCACTATAGTCAATCAAGGTGATTTTTACCCCGATGTGGGATGCATAGACCAACTATTCACCTTGCGCAGGAATCGGGAGCACCGTACACAGTACCAACAGTAAACGATAGCTTTTTTCATTGATTTCCGTGCCGCGTTCGACTCCGTAAACCATGACTGTTTGTGGGACATGATGTTATCGGATAGGAAGCTCGTTACTCTAATTAGAACCTACAAGGACACTGTTTTGCGTCTACAGTGAAGAATTTCGCGAATTTAATTTGCACGCAGGAGAAGGCAAGGTTGTCGGTTATCCCCAGTTTAGTTCAACTATGTCGTAGGCTGGATTATGAGCCAGACATTAACGGACTATAAGGGTGTTCAAGTTTCAACGGATCTCTTGATGATGTAGTTGTTTTTGGCGAAAATACCGGAATGCTGCAAAAGAATTTAGACCACATAAGTAGTACTGCTGCGAAATCGGCCTTGCGATAAACGTAGCAAAAACCAAGTCATCAAGAAACTGAACGTCCAGGGCTGTCCGATGGATTACGGTCCAGTCTTCAAATCACTCGGTTCAAGTATGTTGCTCAATGATCAGGCGAAAATGAAGTGAAGTTAGGAGTCGATCGGTAGCGCAACGGATTTTAGCAGTTGAAAGACACCCTTTTGTAAAGGCCCGGGATCAGCCTCAAAACTAAGATACGTGTTTATCAAGCAGCGATCCGACCTGTACTGCTTAAAGGATGCGAGACGTGAGCGCTAAGGTTGCAGGATGTACGATCTTTAGAAATGTTCGACCATTGGTGCCTTATGGTAATCTTGGGCGCCCGACATACTGACGGGGTATCTAATGCTGCCGTTCGGGCGCAATGTAACGGATTACCCCGAATTTCCGTTCACATCCAACGGCGATGACTACAGTGGTTTGACCACGTCCTCCGAATGACAGACTCAGGGCTCACCAAACACGTCCTCGACCCCAAACACGTTCATACCTGGCGTCGGTGACAGGGCGATCATGTGAAGACCCGGCTGTCGACTCTGACGAAGGACGTCGACTGCGCATCGTCTACAGCGTTCGCAGGTGGGAACGTGACTGGATTAAGATCTGGAACGATCTCTGTATTTAAACATCGTGGTTCTTTTTAAGAACCCTATATAACCGAGAACTAATTGTATTTCAAAATATCTAACCCATGTGGAGTTGAATTGAGGAATCGGACCGCTGAACAGATCGCACTTGCGGTACAAAGACGTTTGCAAAAGAGATATGAAAGCTCTTGGCATTGACACGGCGAGTTGAGAAGAACTTGCTCTCGACCGCTCACATAGGAGGCATTGTGTAAAGCGTCGTCTTCAAGCTGGGGTACAGCAGATACAGCTCTTGTCTGTTGAAGGCAGATCACGCCGCCGGTGTGCAACTGACGCCGATTGGCCGAGCACTTTCCATCGCAGTGAGTGTTGTTGAAGAGATTGTTCTTCTTGAATCGGACTGTTTAGTCATTCTAAATGCCGTAGAGCATGAAACCTTCATGCGATTGTGATGGGCATCCATGTTCGACATCGACTGAAGGAGGCAAACATAAATAACAAAAATATTTATGTTTATTGCTTTCCGAACTACAAGGTTAGTTCTATGATTTCTGGGGCATAACACTGGCGGAAATCAAAAGATATATTTCCGACAAACTTGAGCGCTGGTGCTGACCTTAAAGTTCATAGAGATTGAGTACCAAATCCTTGTAAACCTTAAACCTTCAACCCTTTGAGATAAATAGATATTTCAATTAATAGTTATCCATACAAATTATTGATCTAATTTGTACTGCCGCGATTTGAAATTGTGTTCGCTTGTGGAGAGTGAATCCTCTCCGGGTTTCAAGATGGACTTTGAACCCTTCATCAAATACTGATACCTTGTCAACGAATACACTCACGTGAGTCACGAAAATGACGTCCTTTCGAATCGATCAAAGTTCAGCAGTTTTACGCAGTTTGTTTCGACGATTCAAGATTCAAGATTCAAGATTTTATAGTTACAAAAAGCACATAGCTTCACAATTACCATATCATAGTAAATACACGTTCAAGAAATAGGTATGAAATAAACATGTAATGTCAAGTATAGTCCAGTTGTATAGTTACCATGAGTCAATAAGCAGGTGTCGTTAAATCGTTATGCAACAAATAAGTATCCAAATTTACAATGAACGTTTCGACGCTGGGAGAGATGACAAGAGTTTCGGAGAGGGCATTCCTAAGGAAACAGACACGTACACAATAAAAATATCGGCGACAACTGATACGGGAGTGAGGAATTTTCAGTGTCGCTGAGTGGCTGCGTGTATGTCGTGACTCACGATATTCGAAAAAATGTTTTAAGAGATGATGTGGGGTATTTAATAAGTTGTGTGCTAGTGTCACTTCACTTCGAAGGCTTCTTT
The DNA here is from genome assembly GCA_013407085.1 of Atriophallophorus winterbourni. Taxonomy (NCBI): domain Eukaryota; kingdom Metazoa; phylum Platyhelminthes; class Trematoda; order Plagiorchiida; family Microphallidae; genus Atriophallophorus; species Atriophallophorus winterbourni. Next base: position 25,174 of record JACCGJ010003798.1, on the reverse strand, counting down.
GAAGGTGAGTAGTGAGTCTCAGTTTTTGCAATCGTTCCTCGTACGTTAGTTTCCGGAAACCACTGACGAGTTTGGTTGCACGATGGTATATCTTATCAAGCAATAGTATATCCTTTTTTAACCACGGATTCTAAGCTTGTGATGCTTGCTCCATGGTTAGAATTAAGTAGGCTTTTATGATGGTGGGCAACGTTCCAGGCGAGAAGGTTATGAAAATCCGTCGCAGCATACCTAGAAGCTTGTAAACACACTCCTGGATGACTTCAAAATGCAGGCTGTTCTTCAGGCTTCCGCATACCCAGACTCCAAGATCCCTTTCCGGCGAGATAATTTTGTCAAGTTAATCTATATCAAATCGAATGGCGATTCCTGTTGTAAGGTTTATTACGATGTTGACACAAAGTTCAAGGAAAATCGATACAAATATGGAGGTTCAAAGTCGATTATCGATGAGTGCTAATCAGATAATATGATGAACACCGCCCTCTAGCCCAATACAAGAGCAGGAAGAGCCGTAAAGACCGACAAAGACGATTGGGAACTCGTATTATTTCAAGGTCATTCAAGGTTCAAGGTCTGAGAAGCAACAAGCTTAACAACAACCATAGTATGTTAAAAATTAAAATGTAAGCATATAAAACTAGGTAGGGAATTAGATTAAGCTGTATATAAGTATTCAATAAACGAATAATTCAATGAAAATTAGTCTAATTTGGTTTTACTGTCATGCAAGATAGTGGAGTGAGCAACGGTAGAAGGCAAACTGTTCCAAGTAAAACAGACACGGACAGAATAAAAGTAAATTCTAAAGTTTAGGTCTGATAATTTCTCGTATCCCTTCGCGTGAATAAATCCTGTAAGGGATGGTCCAAGTATGGATAAGGTCTGATTTGTCGATCGGGAAAGTCGAACATATTCAGTTGAGCTATACTTTTTTTGTAAGTCTTGTTTCGTATGCTGAAAACTAGTTTTGCTGCATAAGTTCAACATCCTTCTTTAGCCACGGAGATGATGACTGCACACCGTATTACATGACCGGTTTCAAGTATGCATTCATGATCCTTGGGATTATTTTGGGTGAAAATTTCCCAAATACCCGTTTGAGTAGATTTAGAACGCGTGTTGCTTTTTTAAAGGCACTGTTAGTTTGAAGTGATGTTTTTAAACGGGAGCATATCCAGACACCCAAATCTTTTTCTCCACTGCAATTCTCAAGGACATGTGAACCTATATGATAAGTGAACTCTACTCAATACCCCACATACATGATACTGCATCTGTTGAAGTTAAACGGCAATTAATTCTTCAACGACCTGCTGTGAAGCGTATCAAGATATTTTTGTAATGGCAGGCAGTCTTCTGGTCTACGGATGCAACACCATATAGTTATGTCATCGGCAAATAACGATGTGTTACATCGAACAATTTTCGGTACTTCATCGACATAAACCCGGAAGACAATCGGACCAAGGAATGAAACTTGGGGAAGGATTGCAATAGAACGTTTATAGCGACGGCATCCAATATCGAACGCTATGTAATCAGTCGAGGTCGGTCGAAAAAGCTCTACGTGGTGTCGGCTTAAATCGAACCAGTTGGTACCAAATCGATTGATAAATCCAAGTTGGAACATAGTACACATTTTTAAGTGCGATTTTCTGTAATCTCACTGGCCCCAGTCGAGCGGCCGCCAGCAAATATCTCCTATGATCGTTCTCGTCCATTTCTAAAAAATCAATATTCTTGTGATGAATGGTCAAGAAGCAAGTCATTGCGATGACAATTGATGGGATTTGTAGAAAACGTGGCGTAGGATTTGCACAGAAATAATAATAATAATAACGCACTCAATTAATGGGTTATAATAAAAGCGATTTCATGCAATTAGGCTTCAGTATCCCTTTCGTGTTTGTGCAAAAACCATTTAGATTTCGTCCGATTAAAGCACATCCCCCTTGAGTGCTTGACCAAGAATCACTTTATGATTCTGTGTTTGATCACCGTGGTTCGTTGTAACAATGGCATTCAATTGTTTACAATTTATCAACTGTTTCAAGGCTCACGGAACCTAATCTTATGGTCTCCACCTGATGACGACAAGCAGCCAGAAACTGATAGTGGTGTGTACGTGCGGTTGATGTGAGCAACACATTGCTTACGAAAAGAATTTAGAACGAAATACAATTGTGAAAGTCATTTGAGTGAAGACATACTCGACTATTATAAGACGTAGAAATTCTTTATCCGCCATTAGATAAACATAGACACCTAAAAATCTTCCTCAATCAAATTATTGTGAGAAGTACAACGACATAACGCTAGATGAACACCACGAAAATCGGGCAGATAATGCTACTCAAATATGCCAGTTTGGCGAAAGTTTCATGAATGTCTAATGTCATTTGGTCAGAGGGCGGAAGGTGGCTGGAGACCCACCATAGGCAGAGGATATATGATACTGATGAGATAATATAAGGGGTAACCGCAAGCTGACGGTAGAGACAAAGATGATGGTATACAGCGCGTGCGTACTAAATGCTTCACTGTACGGCAGTGGACCATCCACGCAAGACACGAACGGAAGCTGAAAGCTTTCCATCTACGAAGCATCTTGAACATATCGTGGATGGACAGAGTGACTAATGGTGAAGTGCTTTCAAAAGCTGGTCTACTGAGCATGTGCACCCTATTGCGACAGCGCCGCCTGCGGTGGATCGGTCATGTCTACAGAATGGAAAATGGTCGTATTCCGAAAGATCTACTTCATGATGAGTTGCACTTAGGAAGTCGACCATTGGGCAGACCGCACTTCCGGTACAAAGACGTTTGCAAAAGAGATATGAAAGCTCTAGGCATTGACACCATAAGTTGGGAAGAACTTACTCTTGACCGCTCACATTGGAGGCATTGTGTAAAACGTCGTCTGCGAGCTGGGGAGGAACAGATATAGCTCTTGGCTGCTGAACACAGATCACTCCACCGGCGTGCAACTGATGCAATACAACCTAGTTCTGACTATCTTTGCCAGCGCTGCGGAGAGAGATTGTTCCTCCCGATTCGGACTGTTTAATCATTCCAAAAGCTGTACCACATGAAAATTCGTGCGATTGTCGACGTCGACCGAAGGAGGTCCACAACAACAATATTAGAACGAGTGTAGTGGTTTCACGCGGAAAATTTGTGACGAGCATTGTAAATATTTCAAAGTAGATTATACTTACGAGTAGCCACAAACATAAAACATAATTTGCTCCACAAAGATGCACATTTGCGCGCTAATCAAATATTCCTACCCCGCCACCGGTTTCGTTCTGCTTGAACACTTCAAGTTGCCACAGTACTAGCAGCATGTGCATGTCTCGAAACTGTCTACAAATGGTAAACTAGGTGCGCTCGTTCGCCACTGTTTGATACCGAATGTACAAGAAACCTGTTCAATCATAGGCGCCCAGAAACATGTACATATGGTTAAACTCACGGACGTGTACGCACATCCCACTACCTGTTTCGTACTGTTTGCACTCATCAGGTTTGGACATCGGAGGTTGGTATTATGCATATCCTCCCAAAGCACATGATCAGAACCCAATCCCTAAGCACTTCACACCTACACACTATGTTCGACAGTGTCAGCTCAAATGTGATTACGCGAGCTTTGAAATGGTGCTCGAATGAGTTGGTATGGCGATTATTACGATACAAGGAAACAGATAGCAGCTTAAGCAAATGGTTAATGGCAGGCTTGATATTTCGCAAGGGTTGAACGGTCCAGGTCTCTCCCTGAGTACAACTTCCGGCCTAGAACGACAAGTTTACTCAAGAAATATTTCATATTCAAAACAGAATATTGCTTACAAATAACCAAAAATAGTCAAAATTAGAATAAAAGTTAAGGGAAAAGCAAAAGCAGAAATTAAATTGTGCATTCAACAAACAATTGTGAACAAATGATTTGATAAGAAGTCCATCAAGTTAGTTTGAATTTCATGCAAGCTATTTGAGGCTGTGAGGTTAGTGGAGTTTTCGATAAATTGGACGGTAAATGAATAAAACTATCTTCTATTGTTTTGGTGGGAACAGGGTCTAACCAGATTAAAGGGAGTTTAAAATGCCAAATATGTCAAATATGAATTTATATGAAGTTTCGATCCGCTTAGTCTAATTGCTCGTGGCATCAGTCTGCGGCCATTTTCCCAACAAGTTTTGACCGTGTTCAACATATCTTTACGCAAGAATCTTATTTTAAGGCGCTTAGGACCGATGCCCTTACACTTCGTAGAGTTGGGAATGCGAAACCTGTTTGTCACAGCTATATCACGCAAGTCAACTTTATCACTGAGGAATCTCCATTATAACTGATCGCGTTTTCGCTGCACTGCTTTGTTAGCTGCTATGTTAGCTTCTGGAACTCTTAAAAGGATTATACTTCAATCAACCCTCTGTTTCGTTTTGTCTTTTTGCTGGGAGTTCCGGGCCCTTTCCCACCAAAGTACATCAGCGAAGATCCTTTCAGTTGTCTCTGAACTCTCCCAACGCAGGATAAAAGCAGATACTAAGATGTTTTCTAGGTCCCTTTCAGAGTTGGTCGTGATTTTAAACAGTCTTGACTGGTTCAGATTTGAGGAAGTAGGTATACGATTCAGTCGTATCAATGTTAGTGTTTCAACTGGCTCCAAGTCCATGTTGCTGCACAACCTTTTCCATTCTTCTTTATCGTGCTTCAGCCTGCCCCCTAGTAAGGTGGCGTTCGTTTCTTTTACGTTCGTGCAAATCACGCTAAGTCCATGGAGCGAATGTACACTGTGTGCCTGTCGCTTTTGCTAGTTACGCGACGTTTCAACTGCGTTAGATCAAATAACTATCATGTCCGCTTTTGGAGTATTTTGGACCGTGATTTTTGGTTTAGAATCTGAGGGTTTTAGCTGAACGTTCCGATGAGTATATGGTTCGGGCTTCGTAAATGTTTTCGTACCAGGTAAGTGTTGGGCAGACAGGCCTTTAACAGTCGATTTTGTAAAGGTGGCGTCTTGATGAGGAGAACGCTCTTCAAGACACTCCGGCAAATTGGCAACAGCTGAACCTTCGTGTTGAATGCTCAGCAGAGAAACAGCTTTTATCTGACTGGTATTACATTCGAAACCAATACGGGCAAACGCAGAGTTCTGGGCGGTATCATGAGTCTCTATCGATGCCTTCAGCGTTTTTATACTGAGCTCTAAGATCATTATCCGATCATCCAGATTTTTCTGGACAATGGTTAAACGGGTAAGTCTTCGTTTAGTTTAGTTCGACCATTTTTACACAAGTAGCATACATCAGGTTTCTTTTCATCTTTTAAGATCAATATCGACTCCGGGGTCAAAGATTTGCCACAGTTGCGAAGCGTGACAGATTTGAACTCACCACTCACTGCCTTCTCTTAGATGACGCATGTTTCGCAAACATCATATGATTTTGATATGATATAGTGGTGCTCATATTCCCATCCCTAACATAGATTCAAGATTCAAGATTCAAGATTTATGGTTACAAAAGCAAATTGCTGTACAGTACCATAGGATATACGTATAAAAGATTAAAAAAATCGTTACTTGTATGATCATATCCGTGTTCTTCATAGGTGGAGCAAAAATAATCCTCAATGGCAACACAGACTGAGGGAAAAGAATCTTTGGATGGACGGTAGTTCCGTGCGTTAAAAAATATAGACATCAATAGGTAGGGGCCAACATAAGGTTTCGTAACGTTTGTTTAAAGATGTGCTCGTTCGCTGAGGTAACAATATCTGTCGGCAAGCTATTCCGCAAGAAGCATACACGAACAGCGAAGAAGTGACGACGACAATTCAATCGTGAGTGTGGGATTTGAAGGGTCAAAGGGTGACTGCGTGTGGGGACAACCGAACCAAACTTGAAGAGGTGTTTGAGAGGGTGGGATTTCGCGTAGATGATTCGATATGTCTGAGTGAGGTCGTGTACGATACGTCTGCGCTCGAGGGTGCACAGTCCAATTCTGGTCTGTCGCTGCTCAAAGGGTAAATTATTCAATCCGGTAACCGTTTTGGTTGCATTGTGATAAATTCGTTTGAGGAGCGAGATGTTTTTTTCCATCCATGGCGTCCAAGCTTGTACAGCGTAGTCAACGACAGGATGTATGTAAGTGTTTAGTAATTTCACGAGTGAGTGTGGTGGGAAACGTCCGAAAATGCGTTTTAGTAAACCTAGCAAGCTGCGTGCACGCTTGTAGACGGCTTCGCACTGTAGGCTGTTCTTCAAAGTGCCAGACACCAAGATTCCGAGATCTTTTTGTGATGTACTCCATTCAAGCGGGTGGCTGCCAAGTTTGTAGCTAAAGGGAAAGGGTTTTCCGGTAGTTTATAGTCGCCTCGAGTGCTTGACCAAGTATCACTTTGTGATTCTGTATTTGAACATCGTGGTTCTTTGTAAGAACAGTGGCATACAAGTATGCCTTTGTTAATCAGATGGTTTTATTTCAACAGGGTCAACCAAAAGTACAACTTGCTGCACAAAAGTCGATACGGCTGCGGTTGGTTAGTGCGCTATTGTGTGCAGTTGACGGAAAGTGACGAGTCATAAAATATGTTTCGTCACCCGATTTAACGGCGAAAGTGAAATTTATTCGACGTTGAGTATTTCTCTGAGTAGTTCCCAAAACTGGTAAACACCGAAACACAATAGCGAGGCAAAAGAACGAGTAACAACAGAAAATTTACGGGTGAGACACACAAAGAACGACACCTCGTAGATGGATAATTCTTGTATGAGTTGCTCCTGTTAGCAAACGTTCAAATAGATATTCAGAATTCACACCGATTGGATGAAAAGTATAAATGTTATATCCATAAGTGTATGAAATTGTATACCGGTCGTGATCGTGCCAACCGGTACACTTCAAGTCCTCACCAAGCAGGAATCGTTCGACCGTCATTAACGAATTGCGGCTGAGGTTGTCCATCTTCTCATACTTCTAACCATTCGAATGCAACCAATCCAAAACCCAAAATAATACGAGTTCACAATTGTTGTCGACGAACTTTTCGGTGATTCTCGCTCTTGTTTTGTCCCAAAGGGTTGAGTTCTGTATATCATTCGGAAGATCGTGATTGGCACTAATCATGAATGCACCTCCACAATGTCAACTTGGTCATTAAAAACCTGACTTGGACCACCGCTGAGAAGGATCTCGGTATATGGATTACTAATAACCTAAAACTGAATAATCATTGCGGTATGTTTGGAATGCTGAAGAGAACATTTGGGCGATTATGTCGTTAAACACTCCCCCGCATTTTAACTACGTACACCCATCCGACGATAGAGTACATGATCCCAGTTTCTGTACCATGGCTGCGTACAGACATTGAATTCCTGGATAGAAGTTACCACCGAGCGACGATGCTAGTTGATGGGATGCAGCACATCGCATACCAAGAGCAAATGGCCATGTTGGGGTTGACCGAGGACCGACATAATCCTTACTTATAAAATACTGCGATGGAATATGACCTTCTCCATCATCTTATAATTCAGAAGATGTTGTCGCCTGAACCGTTCGAATTCAATCATCCAGAAACCCGAAATATCACAAGTTCGATCTTTTCGGCGCTTCTTGCTCTTGTGTTGTGTCGGAGGGTAGAGTTCTGAATATCGACCGAAAGCTCACCTCCACAATAGGATCACTACTTGGCCACCGTAGAACTCATTCAGGCACGGGAGATGGCTTCAGTTTAGTTCAGCTCAGTTCAGTTTGCACAGGACAGTATGTGGCTAACGAGCCAATCGTGCGTCCAGCTTTCTTTCGGTGGTATGCCACAGAAGAGCGTCCACCACTTCAAACAATATCTTCAGAAATATCTTCTGGTATGAGAGTAATCTGGAATGCAACAGAAAAACTCTCCTCACCAATAGGTGAGGAGAAACATTAGTGCGTTCCAAAAACAACATGAGGATCACACCAACTATTCCCTTACGGATAAAAATCAGGAAATAATGAAGACCACACAGAGTCAAGTCCATTCTTGAAACCCCCTACCGAAGTAGAACAAACAACTTCATTAGCAAGACGATTCCAGTAATTTAATACCCTTTCACTAAAGAAGAACTTACGAACATTGGACCTGATATGCAGCTTGGCCAGTTTTAATGGGTGGCCTCGAGTACCCACACTTGGCGTCAGAGCGTACAATTCACTGGGATGAATAGTACTTAAACCTGACATGATTTTGAAGGTTTCAATCAGGTCCCCACGTAGCCGCCTCCTTTTCAGTGAGAAGAGCTCTAGACTCAACAATTGTTCCTCATACGTCCTACCTGATTGCCCTACAGTCATACGAGTAGCTAGGCGTTAAACACCCTCAAGCTTGGCAATATCTTTTTACAAATAAGGTGACCATGCTTGAACGCAATACTCGAGATGTGGTCTCACGACCGCTTTGCATAATGGTATGAAATTCTCTGGGGACCTGCTGTCAAACATCAGTTGAGTATGTTGAAACGAGGAAGCGGGGAGCTTCCTCGCCATAAATTAAACTTTCTAAAGAGTTCCATCAAAGAAGAACGTAGTTAGTCGAACTCAAACAACTGAAATACATTTGCAAACATGAGAAGCATGTCTTGATTATCATTTGATTTTCATTGCATTGAGTTGGGTCATTAAACCCAGGATGATATCGTTGAAAGCGTCTCGTGTTCTACGAGATCTACAGAGGAAATGTTTTTATCAAACGTCTGACGAGCGGCTAGAATCATATTGCGCTCTGACTCTTTAGCGAATTACTGCTCGATTCCAAGTCGTACATGGATAATTTTAATATGTTCGTGATCGCCTCGTCAAGATCTATCGAGTCATTTCATTTTTCTCTACGGAAGGATAACATGTTGATTTTTCCTATTTGGGATTAATTTACGTTACAATCAGGCGTGCAAAAGTTAGCAGACTTCAACGCATATAGTTGAAATTACATCCACTTGAAAGAGCTCAGCATTCTCTCAACATTGCATCTTGATAGTGACGCTCAGCATCGTGGGTCTTGTCTTTGTCTAGATTTGCTAATCTGAACCTTAATTTGTTCACGCATCAACTTTATCTCATCGAAAACCCGCGATCGATATTACATCGCCTACGCGAAGAATGTTTCGGACACAGAAACACATACGACCGCACATAAATGCGAAACGATGACCCCGTAAGCCGTACCACAAAGTGCACAAGCTGTACGAAACGTCTAACTGTGAAGACAAGTGCTGTGACCAGTGATGTGTGCTCATGCAAAATACACGCTAGCTGCGATATGACCTTGACGAAGGAAGCGATAAATGTAATCAAAGACGATTCAATCGCGGGAGTTTGCTCCGAATGCAGAGAGAGTTCACGAGGTCTCTGCGACCCAGCACCTGTAGAAACAACCAATCAGGGAACGATCTCAGAGACTCGAATGGCCACCCTTGAATCAAGTTTAAAAAAAATCGAAATTAAATTCAATTTCTTGCTAGAAACTCGCATGAAACCACCGTCCTCTGTACTCAAACAAACATCAAACGACAGTTGTATTTTAAAGAATAACACAGCTGTTTCTGACAAAACGATAATAAACCCAGCAACATGAGTTCCCAACGCCCGCACATATATAAAACTAACGGGCATGTAAACCCGGCACAAACACTGAAATCATGCTCCACCGCAGCTCAAGGCCATTCGGTTTCCGGCGCTAAAAGCAAAGCATTTATAGCTATTGAAAAGAATGCAAGTGGACAAACTACGAAAACTTCAAACAATCGATCAGCCACCCGGTTTCACAACTTAAGTGTAATATGTACGAATATACCAGAACCCGATGCTTCAGTATTTGAGGCTCGGAAGCAACACGAGCTTAAGGCGTGTGCAAAATGATGAGAACAAATCAGGTTACACCCACTTCATTGAATAGACTTACTAGAAATCGTGAGTCGCTACACCACGACAAACCACGATTGCTTAAAGTAACCGTAAACAAAGAAAGAGACTTGGAAGATATGTTGCTGAACGCATACAAGGTACGAAACATCTCTGAAACACTGTGTCGAGTCTACCCCGATATTCCATGGTCCGAGAGACATGTAACACCGCTTGTTTTTCCTTATTAAAAACATTGACCTTGACAAATATAACTGCCGTTCGTTCGTGCGTGCATCGTAAACGCTCTGTACACGTTTTGGCTACCGCGATAAACACATCATCTCCTGTGCCTTTTCTCCAACGTTCTTGGGGATATTATTGTAGTAATCTGGTCTACTACAAATTGGTGAGCCCGACATACACGCATTTTTCGTGTATATTCACGGTACGTCAAAATTTTTCCGCTTCACATCGGAGTTTTCAGGTAAATTTTTTAACCTCGTTTAATCGTGCATTTTATTTGCATCAATTGCTCCTGTTTATCATGAGTGATTCTAAACGCGTTATTTTGGCTTCGACTGTCATCACAATACCCAGTTTTATTCCACAGGACCCTGAGTATTGGTTTCATTTTTTAGAAACTGAATTTAGTTCTAAAAATATCATTGATGACTACGCTATGTTTTCACAATTAACGCAGAAACTCCCCGCGGATGTGTTATTACAGGTACGCGACGCAGTCCTGACTGCACCCATAGGTGACCGTTACCGTATCGTCAAACAAGCCGTAATTTCTCGCACGGTTCCGTCTGAACGATCTAGGCTACAGCAGTTGTTCGGCAACTTAGAAATTGCCAACAAAAAGCCATCTACCATACTAATGGAGATGCGCCGCCTGCTAGGGTCATCGCACATGGACGAGTCCTTACTAAAGGAACTATGGCTCCAGCGCTTACCCGAGTGCGTGCAACCCATCTTGGTTGCTGCAAAAAGCACTCCGGTATCTGAACTTTCGGAAATGGCGGACAACATCGCTGAATGTATCCGTCCCTACCCAGATACCCATCTTTCCACGGTAACCGCTGGAAGATCACGCAAACACGCTAATGTAACGGAAGTCAGCAATGCGGATCTGCTGGCTGAGGTTGCGGCTTTACGCAATGAGGTTCGAAACCTCGCACTCAACAATAAGCCACGATCTCGCATCACATCCCGCCGACGCTCGAGTAGTCACACTCGGTCACCCGTTTGCTGGATACATCGGAAATACGGCGACGATGCGCGGCGTTGCATCAAACCTTGCGCCCATCGCACATTGCCAGCGGGAAACTTCCGGGCCGACAACTAACGACGACTACTGTCGTCGGCCGAAGAAATACGTCGTCTTCTCCACATCAGGGAGAAATCCACGGGTCTACGTGACGGACCAAAATCCAGTAAAGACGTTCGCACAAGCGCTAAAGCGCGCGGTAATTGTCAACGCTCGAAAATCCATCGACACACAAAAAGCCCATTGAGAGCTTTCGTCGAACCGGATAAGCGTTTCTCGCACAGGCACGTAGACCTCGTTGGCCCGTTACCACCTTCAAGTGTCTCTACATATGTCTCCCCTGCTAGGCAATCACCATTTGTCTATGGAGATTACGTGACGCGCTTGCGACACGGTAGGAGTCGTTTCCACCCACCATCCCAGCAACTTCAAGCCAAACAGTCCCACATGCCGAAGGAGTTGGCACATTGCCAGCATGTCTTTCTCCGAAACGACATGGTGAAGCAACCTCTTCACCCTCCTTATGCTGGACCATTTAAGATAATTCGGCTGTCCCGAAAAACAGTTGTGATTGAACGCGCCGGTCGACACGACACGGTCTCGATTGACAGAGTAAACCAGCGTTCTTGGACAATGCAGTTGACTCAGCTAATCCGCCAGACCCAAACCCAACACCACCGGTGATAACCCCTACCTTAACCTCGACTATCTCAACGCCTGCCACCACAACAGCTAGGCGAGCGGAACGGCAACCCGTAAGGTTCGCCGACTATGTGGCGCACTTTTAAAGTGTTATCACTTGGTCTATGCCCGTGCTTGTTTTACGTACCTCATCACTATAACTCGGTCGTGGCCATAAAGCCATGCACCAGAGAGTTTTTCTTATTCTTACTTCTCAGGTACACATGCGCCTCCAGCTGTGGAAACGTGGCACGCGCCACCCCCGGATCACCGATGCTTGTCGCCATTCTATCCGGTAACCTGGAATACACGCATCCTTCGTGTATCCCCTCGGTACGCATGTACCTCCCGCAGTGGAAACCGTGGCACGCGCCACCCCCGGATCACCGACGCTTGTCGCCATCCTACCCGGCAGCCCCAAACATGAGCACATGCCGGCCAACACTGGCAGTCTCCCAAGAAGGTCGTCATTGACCGTGTCGGCAAGCATTACACTGTCTTAATCGACAGAGTCAAACCGGCTTTCATGGACGAGGAAGTTATCCCAAATGACCCAACGCCAACCCCGGCACTACTGGTCATTACCTACAGCTAACCAAGAGCCGGCCACTACAGGAACCAAACGTGCCAAACGGCAACCCGTTCGATTCGCTGATTTTGTTGTAAATAGTTGATACTTTCATATCTTTTGGCATACACGCGTGCATTATTTCGTACCTCATTCTAATCACTCGGTCGTGGCCCTAAACACATGCACCAGGGAGTTTTTCTTTCTTTCTTCCCTCAGGTACGCACACACCCACCGCTGATGCCACCGAATCGCGCACCCTTCCTGGTCCACCTACGCTTGCCTCCAACTCACCCGGTAGCCCTAACCACCAACAAGAGCACAATTGTTCCAACACGCCTGTCATGTCACACAAGGTCCTTACCAGCCCAGATTGACGCGCCAACCGATTCTCCTGGCGCGGCCGTTTATCATCCTTCGGGACACAGGAAATTCTGAGCAGGGACTGTGTTTTCGAAGCTTCTGGTTCTTGTTGTCAAGCCTACGAATGCGCCTGCTTCTGCTCAAATTGGGTTCATACTAAGACCACGCCAAACGGGAAAATCCCGCTAGCAGCTGTTTACTCCATGTGAGGCGGCTCGGCAGTACGTTCACTCACATGTGAGACGCTACTTGGCTTAGTCCTGATCGGTTCACCGTACATCCTACTCTCGAACCATCGAAGATCGACCCACGCAGACCGAGTGCCCTGGCTGACTTCTATGTGACTGGTTGCTGAGAGACTACGTTCCTACCCGGGGTAACCTGACACCCGCATGCCCTACGCTACTGGCAACTCCCAATCAGAGGTCTTCGCTGACCAGACTTCTTGGAGGGGGGCTGTGTAACACCGCTTGTTTTTCCTTATTAAAAGCATTGACCTTGACAAATATAACTGCCGTTCGTTCGTGCGTGCATCGTAAACGCTCTGTACACGTTTTGGCTACCGCGATAAACCTTTCATCTCCTGCGCCTTTTCTCCAACGTTCTTGGGGACATTATTGTAGTAATCTGGTCTACTACAGACACGCGAAATCACCGAACATGGAAACCTTTCTTCCTGTCGTCTCATTTTACTTGGTATGCGGGAAACTATGGGTGATTCTTTCATTCACGAACGCGCTAGCCACGATCGTAAGAATTAGAGATTTCTGACAGAAATTATGAACATTTCCGAGGAAGTTACGGTCGATATTTTCTGTCTACCATGATCTCGGAAGTACAATGGCACTGGTCCAAATCCACTGAAGTTGGTCTTTTTAAACAGCGTCATGCCCGATAAACTAAGATGTACATGGAAAGCCTTGAAACATAAGTTACCGGAAGGGGTGATATTATTTAATTCCAGCGTCAAAGTACGAGACAACACAAATGCGGTTAGATCCGAAATCGATCAAGATCCGAATCGAGAACCTGATACAATTTCCGATTCTGTCACTGAAGCAACATCAACAGGAACAAATCCAGCCACTCGCAAGTTTGATATTAGTGACTACCAGAGCTCAAACTCAAAAAACTTGGCAAGTCCGGCACCAGAGACGTCGGACCAATCACTTCAGTTTACCCCGTCATTACTCACGAAGCTCTTGTATAGACTCGTAAACGATAGAATGAATATTAAACCAGGAGTCTTTGCCCTAAGAACTTCATCCGGCTTCACATAGTTCATTAATCAGACCGCTGACCTGTTAGCAGACTTTTATGCCGGAGGTCTTGCGCCGAAATCCACGGAGCCTGATCAGGAACCAATCGTTCGACTTGACCGACCGACCTTGAGTGAATTATTGATTACTCCGATGGTGGTAGCGCAGCACTTACGAAAATTAAACGTAAATAAATGTCCAGGACCAGACGAGATAACTCTAAAGCTGCTCCAAACCTGTTATGCACAGCTATCTGAACCTCTATCCTGCATCTTTAATAATTTGCTTCAAGCTGGCGTGGTGCCAAAATACTGGAAACTGGGACAAATAATACCCATTTACAAACGTGATTGCAGTTCTGAAGTTAAAACTTACAGGCCGGTGACATTGCTGTCTTCGGTATCAAAAGTTTTTGAGCGAATAATAACCGCAAAAATAGTGCGACATCTGGAAACGAACCAACACTTGGCAGTTGCTCAAAATGGATTTCGCAGAAATAGCTCTTGTCTAACAAATTTGCTGACAAGATTAGACGATTGGACGAGGATTGTAGATGCGGGTGGCTGTATTCCTGCGTGCTATCTGGACATTTCTAAAGCTTTCGACAAAGTTGATCATACTTTACTCTTGAACAAGCTAAAGAAACACGGTATTGTTGCAAGACTATATGAATTGATAAGTGATTTCCTCAGCAACAGACACATCGCAGTTCGTGTGGACGGTCTATTGTCGAAGAAAATCGATGTCACTAGCGGTGTTCCACAAGGCTCAGTGCTCGGACCAATACTGTTCCTAGTCTATATGAACGATATACCAATATCAAATAACAGTAAGATGGTATTGTTTGCTGACGATATAAAAGTATGGAGCTAAATCTGCAATGGTGAAGATTGTATTTTGCTGCAAAACGATTTGAATGCTTTGTACAACTGGTCATCCGAAATAAACTTGCAAAGTCCAAGATCATTCCGATAGGTTATATATATATTATCTATATTATATATCTAAGTTGCTATATCCTATATAGTATATATATAAGTATAATAATCTATATATATATCTATATATATATATATATATATCTATATATATATACTGTGCGGACGTATTTTTCGTCGCTCTGACAATTTTGATCATATCTTCGTTGCATCTGCACGGATTTATGCCATTTAAAGAATTCCGAGTATTACTCAGCGATATCTATCGGATTCCATACTTTTCGATCGTGCAAGTCAACTTATAGCAAAGTTACCAGTTTGACGGGAAAAGAACATTTTGTTCACGCGCACAAAGTTTTTCCCAGCACCAGCTATCCTACGGATTTTGCAATCACTGCAAAGACCACATTGAACTACAAGTTTCGATACCTTATTTCGTGATCTATCTTCTGTGATTCACGAATTATCGCGGATTAAGTGTTCAATGTCGAAATCTCGCCAACGAACACACTCAAATCACTCAACGGACAAAACACCCATTATCGATCAGCCGGCGAGCCCTATGCAAACCACAAACGTGTGCGAGCGTGTCACGAGATCCACTGCCCGGACCGCGAAAAATATCGATCCAGCTGTGACCGTGGGAAGTATTTAGGCGACGGCGACACTGAATCGTGGTGACCTCTGCATCACGTGTTTAAATCCGGTAAGCGTTGATACTGTTTCAGTTAAATGTGCTTTCTGCGGGTTTCACCAACACGTGTCATGTGACGAGACTTTAACTGATGAGTGTGTAAGGCTACTGAACGATAATAACTATCCATCTTGAACATCGTGGTTCTTTGTAAGAACCCTATATAACAGTGGCATACAAATATAATTTTGTTGACTATCCATCTGTTTGCTATTTCTGTCATGCCTGTAGAAACTCAAATATAAATGGGCATCGCAAGAGTATACATTCATCTGTTGGAAAAGTGTCTAATACAATAGAGAGTAGACTGTCGCAACTGGAAGAGGAGCTTGCACGAGTGAAAAATGCTGTAGAGCCATTAATCAAGCCTAAACCATGTAAACTGAACAAACGAATACGCTCAACTTTACCACCACCAAACCAATCTCTGGAAAAGGTTGAATTGTTGCAGCACAGCACCCAGCAGAGTGTTAAAAACGTCTTAAAGCCGAAACCGTTCACATCGAAGGCCCCATTAGCGAAAGTTGCCTCGAAAGGAATTTCTCTTAGTGTTATCTGCACCAACGCCAGAGTCGACTGAGACGTTATTTTCGAATAGACACCAGAACGATTTGGCTGAATGGTTGAAACTGTGCACTCGCATGAATCTCAAAGCGATCCACCCGGTTTCGTTGATTCGCTTGAGTCGTCCTCCCAAAGCGCTACACCAAGATAAGCCGCGGTTGCTCAAGGTAGTAGTGCAAAATGAGAAGGATTTAGAAGATGTACTTCTGTCGACATACTTGCTACGGGACGGCATGGAAAATACATCTCGTGTATTTGTTGATGTGCCCTGGTCGGAGCGGGCAAAATGGTCACCGGAAGGTAACCAAATAAAACAAACGATCGCAACAAGCGCACCCTTATTCTCTTAAATGTCCCAGAAGATGCCACCGGTTCAGATACAAAGTGTAAATCCAACCACGACCTACAACAGTGGAGATTTATCAGTAATGCTATCCAAACCACCAATGTAACGGTTATCGATACGTTCCGAATCCCGAAGTCATCGAATTACGAAGGTAATAATCCACGACCCCTTAAACTGACACTTTTGACCACCACTATGGTGAACACCGTGCTTAACAACTGGAAACAGTATCGATACAAAGTTCCACGAGAGATCAAAATTGTCGGTAAACACCTGAAAACCTGCTCTATCGTGGAAGTTGCCGGACCCGTTGGTAACTGAGCACAGTGATGCCGGGACTCCTGCTCCAAAAAACGGATGTCGACCGACTCTATCGGAGTCGGTGATGTAATATACCCATTAACACGAGGCCCACCATCTTTGACACGTACTCAACTTACCTGCTCAAATACTCATCATCCAACACTTTTATCAAGATCTACCATCAAATGTTTATACACCAACGCACAATGCTTGATAAATAAGTTACCCGAACTAATCGAGCTTCGTCAAAAATATTCACCACTCCTGATAGCCGTAACGGAAACTTGGTTCAATCAGCAATTAGTTGAGGAGGAAATTTCCATTCCAAACATGTTTCTTTTTCATCGTACTCGAATGGATCGTGGAGGAGGAGGTGTTGCTATTTACTATGATCAACACCTCACGTTCAGAGAAATCACGGATAATGATTTGATACTGGAAGATACACTTTGGTGTTCACTTGAATTAGCAACAGGTGAAAACTGTGTTGTTGGTGTGATTTACCGACCACCGTCAGCAGACGAAGCATACAATGCTAGTTTAATTGAGAAAACTCAGCTGGTTGTTTCCAGATATCAAAACAACGTCCTGATCATGGGTGACTTTAATCTCCCGAATTTACTAAAAAGCGAGATTCCACCGGTGAACTCTCTTGATCATCTATTCTACAAAATGTTCAACGAACTTCCTTTATTCAACCACATCTCAAGCAACACTCGCTTCAGAGGCACAAACACACCGTCCATTCTCGATCTTGTTCTGACGAGCGAGGAAAATGTCATCGAGGATATCCGCTATGAAGCACCTCTTGGAAAGAGTGATCATGTAGTCATTGTTTTCGACTATATATCTGAAGCGAAAAGAGCAAGTGATGCTCAGAAGTTGATAAGAAAAATCGATACGGTTGCATTATCAATGTCTCTTCAAGAAGTCACCGACTGGGCACCGATTAGCACTGATGTCCAACAATGCTGGTCATCGATACTTCAGAAAATCAACCGAAAAATAGAACTCCACTCAAAATATGTTTCAAAACAACTGAAAAAAGGATTCAAATTCGTGATCCGGAGTCGAACACGGAAATGGATAAAGGTAAGAAACTGTGCGTGGAGAAGCCACATACTGCATTCAACACCTGAATCTTGGGAATCTTACCGTTTGTTGAGAAACAAAGTTACTAAACTTGTCCAGGAGGATAAAGAAAAGTATCAAATGAATCTGATGGATAAAATTGAACGAAATCCGAAGCTCCTCTTCCAGATCGTGAACAGAAAGGCCAGGGTAAAGCCAGGTGTTTCCGCTTTACTTACTACGACTGGAACTACATCCACAGCTCTCGAAGCCGCTAACGAACTCGCTCAATTTTACTCTAGAGTGTTCTACCCTAACGAGCGCGTATCCTACGATATACCTGCATTCAGATCGCAAAATACAATACACGAAATCGTTGTGAAACCCGAGAGTGTCCTGGTAAAGCTACGCGGGTTAAATACAAAAAAATCCCCAGGTGCTGATGAAATAACACCATTCATCCTAAAGCAATGCGCCCATGCTCTATTCTCACCACTCTCTGACCTTTTCAACCTGTCCTTGAGTTGTAGCACGGTTGCTAATGACTGGAAATGTGGACTAATCACTCCGATATACAAAGGAGGGAACCGATCTGATGTGTCTAACTACAGACCAGTCACGTTGTTGCCAGTGGTCTCTAAAGTTCTCGAACGACTTGTGGCCGACGAACTTATCAAACACTTGGAACAAAATAAGCTTCTTTCCATCGCACAGCACGGATTCAGGACAAGACACTCCTGTCTCACCAATCTTCTCATAACTCTTGATAATTGGACTCGAGCCGTGGACGATGGATGCCCTATCCATGCTTGTTACTTGGACATGTCTAAAGCTTTTGATCGTGTTAACCACAGCATACTGCTACAAAAATTGGAGCAGCTCGGGGTATGCGGCAGACTATTGGCCTGGATAAAGGATTACTTGACTGGTAGAGTTATAAGGGTTAGAGTTGATGGGGCACTATCCAGCCCAGTAGAAGTTACAAGTGGCGTACCTCAAGGCTCAGTCTTGGGCCAATACTCTTCCTCGTGTACGCGAATGATATACCCGAAATCGTACGCAGCAAAATCATTTTATTTGCGGATGACATCAAAGTCTGGACTAGCATACGCACCATAGAAGATTGCCAAATTCTCCAAAAAGATCTCGAAGCACTTCATAATTGGTCCTTGCGGAACTGCTTACCATTCAACATCCAAAAATGTAAAATGTTGAACGTCGGTAAATCATTCGAATTCACATACTCTCTGGGATCTCAGCAACTTTCATGGGTTACTGAAGAGAAAGACCTGGGCGTGTGGATTAGCAGTAACCTGAAGTCTTCACGGCACTGTTCTGTTGTATACAAAAAGTCCTGCCAAATCTTAGCATTGCTCAGAAGGATCTTTGGTCGTTTCTCAAAGCAGATACTCCCACGTATAATTAACACCTATATCAGACCAACAATGGAGTATGCTGTTCAAGCATGGTCCCCATGGTTACAAAAGGACATGACCTTGCTGCAACGGGTATACCACCGCGCTACAAAACTGGTGACCGGGCTATACAACAGGCCATACGAGGAGCGGATTGCAACACTAACCTCTTTGACTTTTCGTACCGTCGTCTCAGGGGTGACTTGATCCTGCTTTTCAATATTCTGCATACAGTGGATCACCCACTCGAACACCTGTTTCATCGACAAGAAGCACGTGGTAGCAGATCGCATGGATACAAGTTAATTATTCCACACTCCAGATCAAATTGTCGAAGGTTTTTCTTTGCTGTCAGAGTCTGTTTTCTATGGAACTCCCTGCCCCCACATATCATTTGCGCAACAAGCCTGAACATGTTCAAGGCTGAACTTGACAAGTATATGTTTACCAAACCCAACCTTGCACCTGAATACACGTGCTGACTTTCCATATGTATAAAACATTTGTGTTGTTTTTATGAATTCCCTATATTTTTAATCTGTGGTTACTGTAAAGTATTTGCTTTTTGAACCATTAAAACTTTGAATTACTTTAAACTTTGAATTACTTTGAATTAGTTCGACACTGTTTATGATAAATTTAATTGCTTTTTCTACAATAAATCTTGTCTCTTAAGACACACCCATTGAAAATTTCAATTTCTGCCTTCGGGTTTGATTACTGAAGTCACTGTCTGGTGCACCAGTTCAAATATTCTTATGGAGTGAATGATTTTCTAATTTTGAACAGATTGCCATTTTTCTATTTCTTGGTCACAAAATATTTGAACTCATCTTAAATTTGTATTCGAATTTAATAAGCTTCTTATTTTTAAAATCTGTGCGCACATACACCCCACTGATAGGATCGAATCCAAACAGTAGATGAACAACAGTCTTATCGACAGTATATACATACCTGTTTGTACTCACCTGTCCACACTTCTTCTATCTATGCAAACAATCGCCTCTAGCATACCTAGAAATGCATCGCATGCATACACAACACACACACACTTCCATACATTAACGCACTATCAGGGCACACAAAGGAATTCGATTCATTCCACAAACAATAAACACCTCAGAACAGAAACAAAACAACACACAATGTGGTTAATGTCCTGCTCATTTGACGCTGGTTGAATCTGTGAGACGGCCATTAAAGTTAGACAGTTTTTGGTGTCTCTTTTCGTTATGGTAACCCTATTATCAACAATTGGAAACACACAAGCGGATTATATCAAAACCCCTTTGATCGCGTTGGGAGCAGCATTGGGAGTTTTCCTTGTGGGTGAGTATTTTCTATAACTCAGTTCTTGTAAAATGCCTTCGTAAAAACACCTAATATAGTGAACAATATTTATGGTAGCCGTTCACGAACATCTGATCAATTCAGTTGAAAATTCAATTTGGTCACGTGATCCACGTGATTGACCTTGAATTATTGATCGCTTTTCACGTGCTTATCACAGATTGATGGTGGGTTAAATGGGATGCGGAAAGGAGGTTTAGGAAAGCTCGATTTATTCGGGAAATCGTTAAATAATCTCTTATAAATGTTGAGAAAGTATGATAATTACCCGAGTAGCCTTTTATTGCGAGGGGGCGTTAACTTTGGTATTGGCTTTGCCTTACCTTGAAGTGCCTCTGTTGTAGGAATTCTTTTACATTTACTCATTTCAAGCAACTATGTTTAGACTCTACCTGTTGCTTACACACACACTATGAAAGCGCTCCTCTTGTACGATGATTTATTAAACAGAACACGTTTGATTGACGCTGAAACTAATGTTGAACTAATTATAAGATAAACTTAAGGAGACAGAATTTTGTTTTGTAAGATTCTCTGGCCAACACAATACACTTAATCGTTTGTCTTATTACCTAGATCGGCCGATCAATCATTAAATGGGCATTATATTTTGGTGCTCACATCCCAATCCCTTACACACCTGCGCGAGATAGGAGAGCACTACAATACGACTTCAGGAAAACTGTTTGAATTTTTTGGATTTGGAAACCAAACTTTTATGTTCTGACGTAGCTGTCGATCAGCAAATAACCTGGGATCGGATCACATGGCTTGGTTGATACCATCTTCGTTTTCGTGGCTATAACGAAATGTCGAGGGTGACAGCGAACTAAATGATAGATAGGTTTAGAAAAAGTAACGTGAAAGAATCCACCCGGTGAAATTTTCTTACAAGTGAATATGAACATACGTGTGCAGCGAGGTTACACTTGAAGGACATTATTAAATAGGTTTCGCTGGAAGAACCACGGTGTTCAAATATAGAATCACAAAGTGATCGTTGTTCTAGCGCTCTAGACGCTCAAACTGACCAATGTATTTGCTATGTAGTGGATTTGAGAGACAGTTGTGCCAGGTGATCAACTAGATGATACGAGAGTCCAAGCCCACCGAGACAGAGAACAATACAACACAGGATGGTTATGAAATGACCAAGTCGAGACTCATCACCCTTGTTCACAGGGCCAGTGTTTATATAGAGAACACAAAGGGGTGTGCGAAGTAAGCGGTAAGGACATTGAAGCGTAAGGTTACAACATGTCACATCACGCATGCGCAATGTTCGGATAAGGACATTACCGAGGTCGCACGTGTCATGGGTGAGGACGCCTCACCCAACTGTATTGTGCTGCTCACATCACCATAAATCGCACAAAGCAATCGAAGTTAGACTGTTTGTCATCGGGAGATGGAGACAGTTCGTTCATCATTGAACCTTGACACAGCAGAAAAGGGATGAACAAACTCATACCAAAAACAACATTAGCATGCATTTACACCAAATACCAAGCGGTCGGTCTGTGTTATTTGCACTTATCAGGTAATATCAGGATCCGCATGCCCTGAAAGTTATTATTGAGCGTCAATGTGGGTAACACATTACATGGAACGTTTATAATCGTCATGATTGCTTGACGAACACTGACTCTGTGATCCTGTTTCTAAACACCGTGGTTCTTTTTACGAAACAGCATCATACAAGTATAACTTATTTCATTACTTCGCCGCTGTTTCAAGGCTCACTGAACCTAATCATGCTGTCTACATCTAATGATGGCAAACAGCCAGAAACCGGTTGTGGTGTGTAAATGCTGCGAATGTAAGTAATACAGTACAAAATGTGGCCGTTTGCTCTCGGTGTATTAAGATCTATCCCAGAAATATTGTCAGCTAGCTTATTATCACCCTTGTTACAATTTGGATACGCTGCTTCGCAGAAGGTTTCGATTTGATCTAATCCTAACTTATAAAATAATGAACTCAAAGGCGCACCCTCTGAGTCATCTATTTCGCCTCCAGTCAAGCCATCTCCCACGTACTCACCCACTAGCATTTGATATTACACATTTCCAACGGAACTGCCGTCGATTCTTCTAATCGGTGCGCGTTTGTTTCTTATGGAACTCCCTACCGTCAGATGTTGTCCAATCATATAGTAAAAGGATTTTCAGGAACAAATTGGATATATCTATGCGTAGTTATTCCACCCTACATCCCGATTATATAACATGATCTTTATCCAAACGAATATTTTTTCCATCATACCGCGACAATACATGACATTTTTTTGTAACTAAAAACGTCGATCTTCCTAATGCCTCAATTAATTTTGTATATATATATATATATATTTATTGTCCTTATACGAATATCCTGTGGTGTTGTACAGCTACGAGCTTTTCTTTACCACAAATTCTCGGATCTTGATTGTTAATCTTAAGGAGTCGGGCGATTTAACCAAATTCAAAGATATTTGCGTTGTCCAGACAGCTAATGAACTGGTATTGAGTTGTTGTAATACCCCAAGAATAGAAACTGGACGGTGTCAAAGATAATCGTTGCTTCCAGTAAGCATATAGGTTGACACATATATTATGTGGCATGAGAGTGTTTCGTCAGGTTAATCGATGTCGAACTGAATATACTGTTTAACGTTTATGACGTTGCTCACGCAGGGTTCAGGAAACTTGCTCTAGCATTAACCACGGCCCATCAGCTTTTCGCCCCCCCTTCACTCATCAATCGATCCCCGATTTATCCCTGAGCCCAATCTGTCCAACGCTAAATAACTACAACCGAAAATCCCACAACATAAGTCGAACGATGCGTATCGTACGCACATGATAACCGATAAAACACCCGTCTATTTTATATAAGGAACCCACATCATCATAACACTGTCCTTGACATGTCTATCTCGGTGGTTAACGTTCTGATTGGTCCATCGATCGAGTCCTCACTGGGTCCGACTTGTTTGACCGTATTCTGCGTATCATTTGAACGCTCCTGTGTGACACTCATTGCGAATACTACACACCAAACCTCCACAATATACTTGATCGCGTTATGCCGTCATCAGCATGAGATGTGTTGTTGTTGTTGTTGTTGGTCTACTTCGGTCGATGTCGACAATGGATGTACATCACAATCGCATGAATTTTCATGCTCTACAGCTTTTTGAATGACTAGACAGTCCCATTCGGGAGGAACAATCTCTCCCGCAGCGCGCAGAACTCGGTTGTGGGCCGTCAGTTGCACGCCGGCGGCGTGATCTGCGTTCAGCAGCCAAGAGCTGTATCTGCTCCTCCCCAGCTTGCATGAGATGGGTATTGCAAGACTAATAGACAGATTCTTTCAGACGCTGAATAACTGTCACTTGAGTGAGTGCCGGTAGCTGCCTGCAAGAAAAGACACGGAAGAACAATCAACCAACTCTTCTTTTTATGTACTTTAGATCACATGATACGCATGCTTCAAAGCATAGGCACACGTGATGCGAGTATCTAATTCTACGATGTATTTTGCAAAGCCAAATTGAGCATGTTAGATTCTCCCCAACCGTTTCATTTGAAATTTTAGTCTCGTAATTATATCTAACATATTCTTAACCGAACAGCCACTTTCAAGTCCATCATTTTGTTGGAAATCATGGATGTTTATTAATGATGTTTAACTGTACCCACGCCAACATTCAGTGGAAGTCATTTTCATTCAAAACATTCGTCCACACACGCTGTACGGCATAACTATGCCACACGGGTTGCGTATAGAAGTCTCTCCACAGATCCTGATCCTACTGTCCCTTGGGTGCAAACAGCCCAAAACCGGTCGTGGTGTGTGTGTGAGTGATGGGAATGCATGTCAATAAGCATTTTTGTTCTCGCCATCAAAGTTCCACAGGTCAATCCTGGATATTTGCTATGTCAACACAGTGTAACACCTGTTGTAGTGCATGTTCTGCAACGTATATATGCACATGTGGTTCTTTTCCTCCTGCGGCCGATCGCGCGCATCGATGTACATCGCAAGATATGTTCATGTTCCACAGCTTTTCGAATGAATAAACAGTCTGATTCGGGAGGAACAATCTCTCCTGCAGCGCTTGTAACGTTAGGCAGACCTCGCTTGTAGGGCGTGAGTTGCATGCCGGTGGCGTGATCTGCGTTCAGCAGTCAAGAGCTGTATCTGCTCCTCCCCAGCCTGTAGACGACGCTTCACACAATACTTCCAAGGTTAGCGGTCAAGAGCAAGTTCTTTCCAATTTGCGGGGTCAATGCCAAGGGCTTTCATATCTCTTTTGCAAACGTCTTTGTAACGAAAGTGCGGTCTGCCCAATGGTCCTGATTGCAAATCACCCTAAAGTAGTTAGATCTTTCGGAATGCGACTATTTTCATTCTATATAGACGGACCAAGCCACCAAAGGCCGGCATTGTCATAGACCAGCTTTTGAAAGC